>VZRM01001224.1:386901-403468 GCA_013397955.1 Grantiella picta
CTTTGACCATATGAATTTTCTCCTTACACTGGCAAGCAGCATCTCTGTATTCCTCCTGCTTCCACTGGGCACACATCTTCCTTTATTTGCCTTATCTCCAAAAGAAGATCTCTGCTCAGCCAAACCTTCCTTCTTCATTGACACCTTCTCCCTTTCCACCTTACCATCTCTAGTTTAAGGCTTTATTGATGAACCTATGAACCTCTCTATCTCTCCTGCTAAAACCCTTTCTCCTCTCTGAGAAAGATGCATCCCATCTGCTGAGAGTAGACCTAGCTCTGCATGCTCAAGGCCTGAACGCTGGTGATGGATAAATAGTGCTTCCACTTATTGGCTGCCTGATTCCTGTCCACACCAGTGCAATTAACAATTCCAGAGCAGGCATACTCAGACCTCATTAGTGATGTTGGGAAACAGAGAGAAAAGGTAAAGCTTTGTTGAGTGAACCAGGTCTAGATGAGATCTGGTCAGTCCTCCACACCTGTATAAATCCAGTCACATCATCACACCACGACACCTTCAGTACTGATTTTCACACTGGATCAATACAATCAGTCAGAATACTGATTATTCTTATTGTCCACAGCTAGTATTGATTGCGAGGAAAGGGGGAAATATGACAGAAGTTTTGTGTAAAAGAGGGCTTAGTTGACACAGGGTTGTACTCTTAGAGCTGTAGTCGACAAAAATGCATTTATGGATAGAGAGGAGGTTACATACTGAGATACTGATTGTGGCTTACATGCTATTTCTGTCTTCTCTGCAGTCACTACACATGAAGTGTACAGCAGCCACTCTCCTTTTCAAACAAGTTTCTGTGTGCATAATAAGATAAGATCAGGCATGCAGTGTTGCAGAGGGCAGATTTAAAGTAGGAATAAATCAACACAGCTCTGCTAAAATCACTGTAATCTTTTTAAGAAAGGCTTAGGTGCTCAACTAGAGAAATGGATGTCATGGTTGTAAAGGCAATGAATTATGATGAATGAGGTAATGCAGGTTTATGCCAGCTGTGGGACTGCCCTCCTCCTCCCTCACCTACTGCCTTCCTAATTTATCTATCACTTTCCAAGGCTGATCAGTCACACCAGGATGTAACACAGAGGTGGAGGTAGTTAAAAAGGTTCATGCTAAACCTACTTGCATGCCAGCACTTATTCCAGCCATGGATGGTCTTCTCCTCTGGGTGCACATTGCACATCATATCTGAGTTCATGCCACATACTCCTTCCACAGGGCAGAGCATCAGGGTTGCACTGGAAAAGACATTAATTTGGATTCAAAAGAGAGAGGAAAAAAATAAAGTTAGAAACTATCAAAAATTTCTTATCAAAAGTCCTCCATTCTAACCCCAACCTCAAAAATTATCAGTAAATTAAAGCTCTCTGGAAAACTAAGCCTGACAGCATATTCCTGTAATGAAATATGATGAAAAATCAAAATTCAAATAACACTTTATTCCAACTGATCAAAGTGTAACAATTCCTCAGGATTATTTCAAGTAAATTAGTTTCACATGGAAATGTTTGAGGTTCCTTTTAAAATCTAAAGTTAAACAAATTCCAGTCTTTCTAGGAAACTAGAAAGGAACATGTACTCCATCCCTATGACTTATACATAAGCAGTCACTTCTGATATTTTTGTGACTCCAGCTGTAAGATACAAGAAAGAAAATACCTAGTCTTTACGAAATTCTTTATGTTAAGCAGAAAATAATGTTGTCACACAGGCACTCTGCATAGTTTTAAAATTAGAGAATACACGCAGTACAAACGCAATATGTCTGACAAAAATATTGTAACATTTTGTTGCAGCTATTTTCCCCCCACTCTGATTTCTCACACATGGTATTTTGGAGGAAACAGGAAGAAGTGTTTTTTCATTCTGCTTGCTGCTGCAATTCAGCAGCCCAGAACTTCTTGAAGATTACATTTGTGAGCAATTCTGTGCAAAATGCCCTCAAAACAGAATTCTCTTTCATATTTTTCACGTGGTTTTCAAATTTACAAATCACCTCTCTGCCCAGAGGAAAGGGGTAAATACAGGTTGAATCAAATATCTCCTCAATTAATTTGGAGACTACAGGCTTCATTAAGATTGTCCTGACTATAACGCTCTGCTAAATCAACAATAATATCGCTGGCAGCTCTTGCCTGCATAAAGCATAGGTACAATAATCTCTACTTGCTTTTGAGAAATGGCAGAACTTGACCTGTCATGAAAGCTACTGAAGAAATCTGTAGTACAACATAAATTGTCACTGCATGTTCAATACATGACTAATGGGTTTTGAGCACATTTGCCAGGTGCTTACCATCATTGTTCGACTAACTTGGACCTAATTCACAGCTACTTAGGCAATGCAAGATACTATTTTAAATTCCTATGTTAAAAGGAGGATCTGAGAAGGAAAAATAAAACTCCCTGTTTGTCCTGAATACAAGATATAAGAAGATATCAAATATCTAGATATTATTTTTTAAAAAGCCAAAAGGGAACTACAGTATATTTTACGATTGCAAACAAATTGATTGCTATGAGGAAAGTATTTAGGGAGCATGCAAACCTACAAAATTGTACATTTTTTAGTGCTTATTGGTTTCAACTTTCCCTGTTTAATTGAGAAGTATTCTCTATCACGATTTAAAGCTATCTGTTTTGATGTTCAAAAATATACTATCCCTAATTTCCTTGCTTGCCAAAATCAGTAGGAATATGGTCTTTAGTACACAGTATAGCTAAAATGTATCACAGTCTGATGGCTTCTCTAGTTTGCAGTTGAACATTAAGCCAGTTTTTCTTATGCCAGCATATTTTTAGTTGTTTTTATAGTTATCTTAAATTGGATTTTTTTTTCTAAGACTATAACATAATTTAAGATATCTGATCCTGACAAGATCACGACAGCTCATTTGAAGATGTAAGAAGATACTTTTCCAGATTCAAATTAGAGGATTGACTGACTGTAATAAGGTTTCCTAGTGAGATTTATACACAATGGTAAACAAGGATTGATTATTCTGCCATATTAGCATGGTGATATAACTAATCAAGCACTGAAACTAATTTGCTTACTTTGTTGATTTTGACACAGACAGGATTTCCCTATTAGTTATTACAAATTTTCCTAGTTCAGTTGAATTGTGTGAACTACTTAGTTTTAGTGACAACGTTTCTTGTTGAAGACTTATAACGTGGAAGTTCCAAACGGAAGCTGATGTTTGCTTGTTTTTTGGAAGGCAACATGCATCCATGTCTTCTGCCTGTGAATACCCAGGAAAGATAGCAAGTGGTTGGCCTGACAGCCTGAGATCTGCTAACAAGTTTGTTTCTCACTCCACGCTAACAGGAAAGCATCCAGCACACTAATCACACTGTTTTTTTCAGTAGAAGCTATTTTTTCCACAGTCCTGCCTCTGGCTTTTATTTGAGTGCTACTGAAGGGAAAGAGACAGGAAAGAAATAACATGAGGAACATTTTCTCCTCAAAAAGCCCATCCAAGTTACTCTGAGGAGCATCATTATTTTTAAAAGGGAAAAAAGCCCCCTAAAGCAAAACACAAGCTACAGCATGTGATATCACAGTTCCCCATTATTTTTTCTACCATAAATGTCACAGGACTGACCAATACTAGCAAAAAATAAATTCAGTTGAAAGAGCATTGGTAATAACAATTACCCCTAGATGATCACAACAGATTGTGACTACACAATTACCCCTAGATGATCACAACTGATTGTGACTATAGCCCCAACAATAATACTTGTGTATGTGTATTCACACATAGATATTTTCATTTCTGCACAATAGTTCCAGCATCTCCCTTAGCACCATAGGTTACCATCCAAATAAAAGTTGTGTTTTCAAGGACTACCACTAGTATCTGGGCTACACCAATGCCACAACTATGCCAATGATCAAACTAGGAAAGAGCTTGTTGGGAGGGGGTAGGGAGAAATCAAACCTCTTAACAATGAAACTGCAGCTCTGGAACTCTGTTTCCCTTCACTCAAGGTGATAGTGGACAGCGGTCATTTTTCTGTATGACACTTGTACACACTCAAGCAATTCCACAAATTATCTGAAACATTGGGCACTTTTTTGTGCATTATTTTTGCTTGACATATATAATCACAGTCAGACCTTCACTCTTATGCATCCTTGGCAGGATCTGAAGTATGCTGCTTCCCAGAGCACCGTTAGCCTTTCAGACGTGGTGGGCATCAGGTTTGCTTTGTGAAAAGCTCTGAGAGAAACCAGCTGTCTCTCTACAAGGATTACTTCTCAGGTGGAAATCTTCTCTATAGCTATAAGAAGCTGACCAAGGAAATGGATTTAGTCTCATACAAGGCATATCAGGAATCACAAAAAGGAAATTAGTTGCTGTTCCAAACCCCTCATATGTAACCTGCTATATGGTACCCACATGACGCAAAATGTGTCATTATCACTGCATCCTTCCATTGTGAGGAGGGCAGCAATGCAAGGAACTTACTTCCAAATCTCTACTAATTGGCAGAGTGCAACCCAATTAAGGATCTTTTAATAGAAAAAGCCTTAAAATTTTCATTCAAGCCTTAAGAACATGGGAAAACACACAAAGCAACACTAATACGCCCTTTTAAAATAAATGCAAACTAATTAGCAACTTATTGAGGTGATCAGTCTGTTATTTGGATAATTCTAGTTTGGATTATTGTGGCAGAGAAATGCCTTGGTGGCAGTGCAAGCTCTATAAGACATAATGTTGCATTCACTACCAATACTGCTAGGACTTGTTTCTCCACATGTAATTAGGGATAGGTTAGGTCTTTAACAGCAGTAGCTAATTTATAAGGAAATGAGGAAACATAACATTTTACAACCTGAAAATGTTGCAAACTTGCCCTTTTTCAAGACAAGTCATAGAGTGTTTCCCTTTACTCCACATCTGCAGGTACAGAAAAAGCATTAAGTCAACTACATCTCTGGCACATCATGGGAGAATTGAGCAGAGACCAAGGAAGGAGTTTCTTCCGTCACCACCATGTACTATACACTGCTACTTTTCAGGCTAACATCACAGTGTTTTGTGTCCCAGGTACTTACTGTGGTTATTAATCCCTAAAACTCTCACTTGAGTTGGAAAGAGGAAAGAAGCTGAATATGAAGACCAGTTTTCATGTGGAGCTCTTTCCTCTCCTGCATGGGGCTCTCCCTCTAAATATGCCAGTCAGCTTTCACTACCAGTATCTTTCAAAAGCAAGAGAACAAATATTAAGAAAGATAAGGATGGAAAACATGGTTTAACATGTCAGTTTTAGCTAGCTCTGGAGTATGAACGCTCTGGAGTATGAATGCTTTGTAGAAATCCTAAGGAGAAACTCTTACTTATTTTAATGAAATGAAAATTTTATTTATTGTAAATAGGTGGTCCTTAGCAAGTCAGATACTACTGATGCAACCACAGTGGGAAAGACCTCTGCATATGCCCTTGCCTACACACACACTTATTAGACATCAGAGAACCAAGTTTGAGGGTTTTAGAGGAGGTGGCGAGGAAACTGAAACTTGAAATATTGTTAATCAAATGCTGGTAATGGAAAAAAAATAATTACAGAGCATTGCATTAATGATGACATAATTTCAAATTGCACTCACAGCTCACAAATGCATTGTCTCCTGTTTTACTTCAAATAAACTGATTCTCTGTAGTGTCAGAAGAAAACAAACTCATATCCCTAAAAGACAGCCATGCAAGGATGGTGTGCTACAATATTTGAATGCAGCCCTGCCAAGGAAGGGCAGAATTGCTACACACCACCATCCACACTGGAAGTGAAGACCTCTAAATTCAAGGCTGGATGTGGTTGTCTGTCATTGACATGATGACATCCGATATAAAAAAAAACCTAGTAACCTTTCTTACCAAGCAGTAAATGGTCCTTCAGTGAAAAGCCCTCTCAGGCTAGTCACAAGAATAAAGCAGGCTTGAGAACACTACACATCGTTTGTTGGTTTTTTAATGGTATTAGATGTAGATGAGGAAATTATAGTGCTGGATTATATGAGAAGGCATTGTGGATTTCCTGCAGCATTCATTTGCTGTGTGACTGACAGTTCCTGTGTAAGTGGGGGGCAGCAGGAGAGGTGGGAAGGGAGGAAACCACAAACTAATTAAATACTCGTGGATGTGACAGGTAGAAGGAGAAGCCATGAAGATAACTATCAGCCAGGGGATAGTGCTACCTATACTAACAGCTATTTTACCATCAAATGAGACAGTAATTATAAAACAGATGTTATGGAAAACTTGGAAGGTAGAAACCCAGACATGACGATAAGCATAAAAGACAGTTCCTCTGAAAAAGAGAGGGAGTTTAATTAGTAACAAGAGGAAGCACAGATTAATTTAATTTGTGAGTAGGTGGAAGTAGCACAGAAGTGTGCCGAGGAAGTAGTTTGATTCAAGTGACAGAGACTTGAAAGATGTATGCAATATTGGAATATGGAGGTATTAATTGGAAACAAATCATAGCCTCTTCCTTCAATGTAACACTTCAGGAAAAACAACATGAAACGTTGTATCAGAAGACATGAAAATAGATATTAAGTCAATCTTATACGCTGTTTGGAAAAACTAAATACTGCTTTCGTAGCCTGTCTAGCAAATATAATTAAAAACTAAAATCTATAATAATAAATATATAATAAACCATGACATTACTGGAAACATGCACTGAAAACTTCTGTTATCTCCCTTCAAGGAAAGAAACATCAACTCACAGTAAAAGTTTTCAAAATAAGTATTGAGTAAGACAACTGTTTTAAGAATCAGAATACACAAAATAACATTGCATTTTACTGATTATTTGAATACAGAACCAATGATAAACCCCATGTAACACTACTGGCATTCTCAGGGGTCACTAGGGAATATACATGAAATTTCTACAACTACCAGTTTTGTTATTAAAAATGAAATTTAACATGCTGGTTGCATTTGTCATTCCTCTTCCTTTGCTGTATCTTTGCACTGACCTGTTTTAAAGGAACACATTCACCCAGTGAATTTCATTTCCACATAGGTTGGTTTTTAAACAGTACATTTATCCCAAATAATGTGACTCAAAAATGCAAACTGAAAACCAATACCATCTACTGATATCTTTATCTCACACTTCAGTAAAGGAAGTGGTCTCGCTTAAGTACACAGCACTAGGTTATTTTGGTTTGGTGTCCACACTGGAGAAAACTGTGGAAATATAAAAGAGAGCAAAAGAGGACTGCAGAAGTGCTGTTTTGTGGATTAAGAAGTTTAATTTATTCAGCCTATCAAAGTGAAGACTGAGGAGTAATTTGATCACTGTGTGTCAGTGCTTTCACTTGGTGAAAATGTTTAATGGCAGGGGACTTGCTGACTGTGTTGACGAGAAGGTAAGAAAATTAAATTTGCTGTATGCTAGAGCTAAGTACACTGAAGCTTGAAAGATTGTGCAGTCCCCCAGCAGCCAGGGCAATTGAACATTTCAGTCAGGGAGGCAACATCACAGGTTTTGAGTTCAGCTACGGCACAGCTGTGAAGTTTTCATATTTTTTCCCATTTGAGTTCAAGACTTAAAATATCAGTTTGATTTCAGAAATTACTCAAACCAATTTTATCTTTGAGCTGTAGCAATGCCACTGATCAAAGGCTG
The DNA here is from genome assembly GCA_013397955.1 of Grantiella picta. Taxonomy (NCBI): domain Eukaryota; kingdom Metazoa; phylum Chordata; class Aves; order Passeriformes; family Meliphagidae; genus Grantiella; species Grantiella picta. Next base: position 394,579 of record VZRM01001224.1, read on the forward strand.
CATGTTTGTCAACGGGGCAGATTTACCATCATAGTGGGAGAAAAGTTATTCTGGTTTAAAGGAAGAGAACATACCAGAACCAAGCTTTTGTGGAAACTAGGAAACTAGGAAAGAGTATGAGTTAAGGAAGTAGGCATCATCTCACTCATATTCTCGTGTCCACATTAAGACCATAACTCTAATAAAACACTAAGCTTCTGTGCTTTAGCCTGACAACTCTAAGATTCGGGGGAAAAATTTTACTCCAGGGAAGACGGTCAGCCTCTTGGAGAGCTGTGTTCTTTCTTATTTTAGGCTTATTTATGCTTCCTTAGCATAAGTAGATCTGTCTGCCATCAATCCTTGTGTCATACAGTTCAGCTTTCTTGAGAAATGAAGGATTTGCCAAAACAAAAATCTTTGACAAAAAGAGGACCAGCTAAGGAAAAAAAAAAAAAGATTAAGGCAGTACAGCCCAAATTTAACAGTTTCCACAGCTTCCAGATTTCATGACTTCCTTCCCCAGCAACAATAAAATACACATCCAGAATACCTCCAGAATATTCCAGACATGAGAACACCTGCCATCTCCTTCCCTCCTGCGCCCACTGTAGGAGTTCAGACTGTTTCTAATGTATACCTGCTCTTACCCAGTTTAATAACAGCAGGAAGGACCCTGATGTCAATAAGACATTTTCTTGCATTAATGAACCAGAGGAGTTGGAGACCTTCACTGTTGGTAATGCGGATGATCAACAAGGTTTTGACAATTTTGTCTAGCTGAGATACTCTTTTGTCCTTACAACCTGGAAATAGGAACAGGTGACCTCAAAATATCCTGAAAGTACACACTCTATTTCTCACTCTATGATACAACTTGTGAGGGTGTGCCAGAATATGTCAAATTATCTGGTGAATATTTCCAAAATATAAGTTCATTTGTCAGCATCTTTGCTGGTGAAAGCAAGGACTGAAAATACTTTCCTGAGAGGAAAGTCAGTCTTGTATTTTCTTTGCTGTTTGCTCTTATTATGTAATACCCACTGAGTTTGCAAGAAAACATGTATTCATCATCTCCTTAAATATTTTTTACAGTTAACTGAGCTAAATCTAATGAATAATGCTGAAACTGTGCATGCTCTGCTACTCAAACTGATTTCAGGTGGCTTTTTTTTAAAACTACTCACATATTGAGGACTGTTTCCCAAGTTAATGCCTCATTAACTCAAGGCATAAAAACCGCAACAAAACAACAACAAATTCATGGTAAATACAAGATCCGTAATTGCGCAGATTCCATACACTACATTTAACTGATCTGTGAGAAAATACAACCTTAAAATGTTTTCATGAACCACCCCTTCCCTTCAGCTATTCATTATACATATACATTTTTGGTTAAATTATTTTATAATGGATATGAACCAGACATTTGAAAAGGTAGTTATCTGGGCTCAGGATAAACAAACAGAGGTCTAGTTATATTATGCAGGCAAAGCCTGAACAGTGCCAAACTCCATACAAAAATACCTCATTTGTCCCCGCCACAAATTGAATACGAAAGCCTCCAGTAATGTTTGTAGACTGGTCTTTAGTTTAGTGACACTGAAGTTTATAGGATATGAAAAGACTGCTTCTTATTAGGTTAGATGAGATGTGAACTACTCTTGTTGCATTTGTCAAGTGTTTGGAGTATTGTAGCCAGAATCAATTAACGGCAGAAAATAGATTTGAGAATGGTGCTGAACAGACACAATGGTGGGTGAGGCAGCCTGTGGGAAATATCAAGGCTAGGGCATGCCTCTGCATTGATAGGCAAGGCTAAACATCCAAAAAAATATAACATTTCCTAACTTCATAGCTGAGCTGACCACATGGAAATCGCAAAAAAGAGCAACCCATGTTTCACAATGCAAAACAAATTCATTGAATTGCTTGGCATTTTCTTCTTTCTATTCTGCCACACATGCACATGAGGTAAATTAACACCTGCTTTCTAATCTCCTAGCTCAGCTCCCCAGGGAGAGGAGGCAGGACCTTTCCTGTCTTAACAAGGCTGATCTTCCCTAGCAGATGCAGAAATCTGCCTACCTGGAGCACTTCCTTTGGCCATATCCCAAATTCCAGAAACCTACCTGTCTTTGCATTCCTGAGCCACAGCATGCTCAGGGCAGGCACCAGTATTGTGCCATTTGCAGCATGACTTGGAATGGCAGGCACAAGGAGAGCAGCAATGCCAAGAGACATCTCCATGTCTGACAAGAAAAATGAGTAGCCTGGAGTAAAGCCCAATGACAGCAAGAAAAGGAAAGTAGACCTGTGCTAGACATTGCTGCTCTTGTGTTCATAGATCAGGTAAAGCCCACAGGGGCTTTGGAAGAACGGAGAAAGATAACCTAAGAGATTATTTCAGGGTCTGTGCATCTGTTCCCAGGAATAACAGAGATAGTGTAGGATAGATACATGTTAACAGATTTTCTTACTTCTTAGGCTTTTCTGCTCCCAGGCAATCTAGAAATGACATCCTCTCTTTATACTACTCTGTTCCCATTTCCTGCCAGAACCAGGAAGTAGAGAGCATGATTTATTTCTTTGGCACATCTTCCAAGCAAACAAACAAACAAAAACAACAATCCCAAATTAACTATTGATTCTGTTCCAGCTTTTTCTCCCAAAACAACCTTACAATTCTTCACATTAAAAAAAAATATATTTCCTTCACTTGGTTTTTCTATGCCTTGAGTGAAAATAAACAAACAAAAAGCATTCCAAGGATAGCAAAACCAAGGAAATGAGTATTCCAAGAGATACGTATTTCTGAGTGGATTTCCTCATGTTTGCTTTCTCCTCCATAAGAATGTTAACAGGGTTTCTCTGCACCACCCAGCTGTCAATTTCTGTGTCATTTGCAGGACTGTAATTGTTTTTAAGACCTCTGCCCCTCTGCCAAATGCCAGTAGCATTGACCAGTGGTTTCAAAGTTAATTGCAACAGTCTGACAGACACACAGACAGGGAACATGCCTCCAAAAGCCTCATTTCCTATAGGAAAACAAACAAAAATCCAGTTAAATTTAATTTGGATACTTGAGAATAAATATATAATCTTGTGTAAAATAAGACTAGGAATAAAACAGAAAAGGATTTCAAGAGTAATTAATGTTTAGCCTGGTAGTTGAAATGGACGCACAACTGTGAGCCTTATAAATAATCTCTTTCACTTCAAAACAAGCAGCTGGCACCTCTGAGAGCTGCTTACCCCACTGACATAAGCAAAGGATTGATGGTTATTGATTCCATTAGCCACAAATCCAGATTGTGAATAAAATGTCATCTTGATGTGCTGCCAGCTACTACTGAGCTTTAAAAAAGAGGGTTTAGAGGGGGACTGCAACCATGATAATATAAGAACTGTATCAAGGACAACATGCAACTGCTGCTGGTGCTTAACTAAACTGCAAAATATTTTTCATGCTAGGAAATAGCTCCATCTCCTGTTCTGCATACAGAACTCCTCAAAATCCTAATTAAAAAAAAATAAACAAGAAAAACCCACTCCACAGCTGCTCTTTAACAGTCTTCAAAGAGAAAATAAAATTCAAGCTTATGTCTACAAAATTAAATCACTCTCATATACACATTTAAATACCCCCTTTATCTTGCTGGGATGAAGTATTAGCAAAAAATATTCAAGTAGCTGCTAAAAGAAAGCTGTTCCTATTTGTCAAGGCATCATTAGAAATGATGATGAGGGATGTTCTCAGCTCCCCCACCCCCCCAAAAAAAAAGTCGTATGTTTGGAACACAAAACTGTCCTGCGTCCCGTGCTGCAGGCTCTGGTCACATTTTGGAGAGTGCTTTAAAGCTTTTGCTCCATTACATGGCCAATTTTGGGTGCTTTTCCAATCTCTCCAGTGACATAGTTATCCCACTGGATGATTAGATGAAGTCAATAGGAATATTGTCGTAAATCTTATTGCAAAGTTTTCCCTTGAGGTCAAGCAAAAAGAGTTGGGAAACTGGGGTGCAATGCTTGTTCTCTTCCCAACATATTCTTTTATAGTAGCAAGTAAGGAGAGCTCTGCTACCCATCAAGTAGCCTGTGCTATATCAGTAACTAGACTGGCATAGAGGCCATGCAGGACAGCATCATTTAATTCTCCTATCAAGTCACTTGCATGAGAGGACTTTCCTAGCACTGAGAGCAGTGAGGAAATTCTCCTTCTACCCATCCAGGATGGCAGAAAGGAACCTCTATCCACAGCTCTGGCAGGAAAGATAAAGCAAGCTTTTTTAGACAAGTTTAATTGATAGTCTACTTCGGGTGGGAAGGTGACAGTCAAACCACATGCAGAATTCAAGACAATGATAGGAAAGTGGGATTGTAGTAAAGCAACAAAGGGACTCAAGTGTGTATTACAGAATGGCACATCAACTGAGTTGGCTCAGAAGGATTCAGGTAATCACTTTCAAACCCATAAAGAAATTTTAAAGCTGCACCCTTCCTTGAACAAGGTAGTATTTGCAGTGCTGCAAATGCAAGTAGAGAAGGAAAACTCAATCTTCCCTATATTTCTGTGCTGTGAAGCCATCGGATTCATCATCCTTTGTAGTGCAGGGGTTTGCATGGAATTGTGACCCCCGTTCCCATTCACTGCAAACTCTGCACTCCTCTGATGCCTGTAAGACATCTATACTTCCAGAGCATTAGATAACAATCAAGACCTCTGCTTCAAATATTGACAGAATTAAATTTACAGAAGTAGGATTTCACAGAAGCCTCTTAATAAAGAAATAGCTATTTTGTATCTGTACCTTGCCACTTATTTTTGTCTCCTCATTGAGAAAGTGTAAGAGTAAATATAACTTCCTTTTAAGTGCGTGGGACTGAGTATAGGCTTTCCTCCTTTCTACCTAACTATGGAGGAGCAAAAATCCCAGCACATATTTGACTTCCAAGATCACAGTGAAAGGTTTCACAGCTGTTGAATAGCTTCTTTTGCAGCTTATGTGCTAACTACCTTTATCATTTGCCATTTACAGCCTCCTTGGATATCTTTATATCTGTATTTAACCTATACCAGAATAACATAGCATTCAAATAGAAGGTAGCTGACTTACAAATGGCAGAAGCTGGCAGAGGCTGGCAGAAAGAAAAAGGGCCCTAAGGGGCCCTTAATTTATTTGTCCATAAATTGCAGTGGCAGTGGAGGCATTCCAGTCATTCTATACTACTCCATCAACCTACTGGCAAAGACAAAAAAACTTGTGCTGAGCATCTTAAATCTTTCAAGAGATGCAGGTGATGCCCTGATTGCACTTGCATGCTGGAAACCAAGTATCCCATCCCCTGCTTGGAGTTCATACCCTCTTGAGGAACTCTGATTCAAGATACAGTGTGCTTACTGGACAACAGGTAGACTTCTCACCGGCTCTTGGGAGTAATGTGGACTGAAATCTTACTTGTAGCCTTACAATACTTACACTAAAGTTCTCTATGTAGCATGGGATCATGTATACATGGGATGCAACAAGTCTCTTCTGTACCTTTTTGGAAGGCTCAGCACAGTTATCAGTCTATTATTTCACTTCATGTGAGTCAGCAAGATAAAAATTCAACTTTTCAGAGCTGGGAAGTATGTAATTCTCATATGTCACACAATTCATTCAAACTTTGACACTGAAAATAGTTAAGACTGTTTCATGGCCTGGGAAGGTAAAAATGCCTATCATATGTCTTTAAATGCCCAGTGCCCAGCATGAAGCTGATGGATCCGAAGGGAGCAACTCTGAAGTAGGTACCCTCTGAAAATGCATGAAAACCCAGCAGTTCTGATCACCCACCTGTAAAACTGCAGTACTGGTTGATTGTATTCCCCTGCAGAAAGTAATATTTCTCCTTGCTTTCTTTTCACTGCAAGTATCAGTCTTCTCAGCTAAGAGCTCCTCAGCAAGGAAATCAAAGCAGTACAGCAGCAATTTGTGAGCAATTGCCTGTTTTCATGGGCTTGTGAAGGAGGACCTCAGCATGTGTTGCCCACCTTAGCCTGTGCCATTCCAGATATTAGAGGGGTAGCAAGATGTCTCCGCAGTGGGAGCGAATCTGAATATCACTGCCCGATGTCTCTGGGAGCAAAACAGTTTCAAGGGCTGGATTTAGAGCGGATTAAAGGAGAAGGAAATTTTTGCAGCTCCTGACAGCTTCCTCTAAGATTAAGTGCTATAATAAAATGAACAGCTTTTTGAGAATTCCCTCAAAGCAAAAAGCATTGCAATACATAAAGCAAAAGAATAGATGAAAATAAGCCTGTTAAGAGTAGCAGCATGATCTGTCTGGAGTCCTTTCTGTTGAGGCATTGGTTTTCACATAATTTTGATGTCTCTTTTTGAAGACAACAAGGCCATGCAAAGGCCAGTCAGGGATAAATCCAGAGAGAGGGTAAAGAAAAGGGCTGCAGTTGCATTGCTTATTAGTATTTCTCAGAGCAGCACATAGAGCTGTATTGCAGGAGAAGGAGGTCTGTCTCCTGTGTAGTACAGCCTATGCCAGTCAGAATAGGCAGATATCAAGCTGAGCATTTCACTCTGGCATCGTCACATTGAGGTCAAACTAGCTTTCTTCTAGTGTCTCCAGAGCACACAGCAGAGTCAAGGTCTGGTCCCAGGTGCTCCCCCCACCTCTCCCATGTTGACTGTACTGCAGTGTATTTTGCTGTTCCCAAAGGAATGCTGAGCTTTTCTCAGACACTAAGCCAAGATTCAACAGCTTGAGCTATAACTCCTAATTCACATGCTCCCTATGAGATTTTGGGGTAAATCACTTTATGCCTTTGGCTGTATCCTCTACTGTGATTATTTGCATTTACTTTCTCTGCCTGAAAGCTGGCCAAGCAGCAAGCAGACCTAACCTCTGTGACTACTGCTGCCTCAGAGCATGCACAGCACCAAACTGGCTGTGCACAAAACTCCCCCAAAGTGACAGTGTGTTCCTTAGATCAATCCTGTAACAATACCATTGCTGACTATCTATGCCTCTTCCTGGGTAGATCACTCAATTCCTCCAGGAGAAGCCTTCACTGTATAGCAGTCATTCTTCTGCAGGTGAGATTTTGAAAGAGCTGCTATTAAGAGATGGTGTATGACGCAGAGCAAGAGAACAGATCACTGTGAATGACAGACCAGAATGCACATGGGTATAGCCCTCTCCTGTAAGTGTGGTGAAAATGTTCTTACCTACAGAAATAACAATTCTTGCAGCTTCAGGTTTTTAAATATGAAATATATATATTAGAAGCAGAGTTGGTTAAGTAGTTCAAATAGCTAAACTCTCCCGTGTACCAGGCTATCATTTTAGATAATGAGACAGTTCTCCGTTTTCCGAAAGGTTAAAGACAGACTCTATAAATTCTGCATCTAGCAGCCCAGGGAGGCTTCTCCTAATGGCCCCCACAGACATCATTTCATTGTCTGGAATGCATCAGGATCAGTTAATGCTGATGAAGTGCGAGGCTTTGTGTTCAGAACAAAAGAAGAAGCAGGTAAGGCTTCATGACTTGAAACTACAAAACAGCTTTTTTGCAAATAAGCTGCAGAAGGAGAAACAAAAAAGAAATTAACTGTCACTAACTACAATGACAGCAGAAAATAACAACTATAAAACAATCACTGAGACAGGAATGTACAAGGGCATCTTCATACTCTACATTGCAAAAAAGTTGATCTCTGCAAACCAGACTCCCTGGGCCAACCTGTGTTTCACAGAGCAGGTGGCAATGCTGCCCTTTAGGTACCAGCAAGCCACAGGACGTGTCCCTCAGCCATCTGGAACTCCGTCAGCATGCACTCATGCTGGAAACAAAATGCACAGAGATTTGCATGACTGATTTTCTGCTCCATGCTTTGGCGAGGACAGCAGAGACGAGCAGCCTTGACCTGCTGACCACTTGTGACAAGAATTTACTTGGCAATAGAGACCCTTTGGTGGCCAGATGAAACCAGCCATCTGTCAGCTGTGAATCTGCAGCCAGCCACTGCATGAAAAGGTAAAAATCAAAAGGGAGAAAGAACAAAAAGAGACAAAAGGAGAAAAGTCAAAGAAAGGACAGAGAAAGAACAGTACTAGCTGTGCTGCAGATATTTATTTTTCCTTACAACAACAGAGGGCGGCAATCCTCCATGCTGTCCGCAGTCCTGGCCTGCTGCAAACCCAGTGTGATACCCTGGAGGTGCTCAGCTCTCCCCTCAGCAAAAAGCAGCAATTTTATTTCTAGAGAGCAACACATTTTTATGTGTTTTACCTTACCAGAAGCAAGAGCACTAATGGTGACTTCAGGCAGTAAAACAGACACCACTTTTCCCTTGTTAAATGATGAACTTTTTCAGGTGGAAATGCAGAACTATTTTTACAAAGGCATACATTCATAGAAAAGCCATTAATAAAAGAACCCACACCAGGCCTCTAAGCAGGCTCTGAGGTCTGCTTGAGTAGAAATCTTCCACCATGGGGCACAGAGGCTCTTTCTGCTCCCTTCTCCCTAGGCACTGAGCTCCCTAACAGGACTCTGCATGCTCCCTGCATGAGGAACCATGCTATCACCAAGAGTACTGGACACAATGTCAGCTGTGGACCACAGAAATTCCACATTGCTCTAGCTGATCACCTCTATCTTGATTCCAGTTGGGCCCCCTAAGGGGAACCCAAGTATTGGATTCAAAATACCATCAGAATGGAACTAGGAAACAGACACTGCATCCTGTAAGTCTTTAGGATTTATGAAAGAAGAAGCAGATAGGAATTGGCCATTCATGGTGTAGTTTTTGACACATACCCCACCTTGAAGAAAGTTTCTCAAGTGCTTAATTTCTTGATCTGGTGACAAAAGCAGTATCAGGTCACTGGAAGTTGCATCAGG
>VZRM01001225.1:3560-56002 GCA_013397955.1 Grantiella picta
GTAGCCATAGAACATTGCCATGCAGCCATTGTGACACCACTGGTGAGGTTGGCACTGTAAGGCACTTGCATCACAAAGGCCGCCAGCCTGGCACCCCTATAAAAGCAGGACAGCGGCTCACAACTCTCAGCAAGCACCACCATGGCTGGTTACCGTCGGCGTGGTAGAAGGCCCAGGAGCCCAAGCCGAAGACGGAGCCAGCAACCCCTGCGGAAGATACGGCGCGCTGGCCCAGGCCGCCCTCGCCGCCGCACCATGCAGGCAAGGGGCCAAGGGGCAACACGCGAACTCCCAGTCACCAACCACCGGCCCGCCTTAAAGAGACGCAGACGTCATGAGGAAGAGGAGCCGGAAGAGCCGGAAGAACACACAGGGCCTGCAGGCTCGGTAGAATTTTAGAGCCAGAGCCCTGGAGAAGACCAGCCACCACACAGGCCTGGCTCCGACAATAAAGCATAGCAAGTTTGCACAATGAGTGTGTGTCCCTGGTGCACTGTGCACCAGCACTGGATTGCTTGGTGTCCACCTGTGTCCTGGGGTGTGGGTGGCCCAGGTCAGTGTGTCCATGTCCATGCCCAACAGCTGTGGGTGACACAATGCATGGGATGGTTTTGGATCAGAGTAACAGGGCACAGACACATGCGCGCCTGATCCTGGACACCCCTGGCTTTTATCTGAAGCCACAAGTTTTCTGGTTTTTCTCCTCTGATTCTCTACCCCAGCAACAAACCCTCGTACTCCTGGCAGTGCTGTGGGAGAGGGCACAAAGTGCCAAATTTTATTTTCTGTGTGGACTCTGCTCAACACCTTGGGACCCTGCAAAAAGAGGCACTCAAAAATGCACCCTAGGGGACCAGAGAAAGCAGCAGGGACATGTGGGCTTGGTTATATGCACCGCCCAACAGGGAGAGATTGCATGTATTGTTTCTATTCATCTATTTGTCCCTGAACACCTTCAGAAGTTCTGGCTGGATACCATCCAGGCCTGGGCATTCTTACTAGCATGTTTTATAAAATGTATGTATACTTTTATAATAATCTGCATATGTATTAGCAGCTGTGTAATTTAGTGTAAATGTTCTCTCCCCTTAAATCTCTTCAGATGTCATTCTAGAAGTGGCATTCCACTTAAATATGAAGAAAGTAGTTTACTATTGCAACTTATTCCAAAGGTTCTACATCTCATAAAAGTTTGCCTAGATTTAAAAAGAAATCAAAGGATTAATGGAAGAAAATTCTGTCAGAAGCTATGAAATAGAAAGACTTCAAGCTCAGGAATACTTGGTAGTATCCTCTGAGGAAGTATCATTTTAAGTTTGACCTGCTCAAATAGTTCTTTGGCATTCACTGTTGGCCACAGCTGGGCATTCTTTTGTAATTATGGGCTTCTTTGTATGAGAACCACAAAGCCAGTTAAAGAGAAAGAAAATTCTACCTTTTGACTGATAAAATGTCAGACACTCAGAAACACCCATAAGTGAGAGCCAATTCTCAGCACATAAAAGAAATATTTATTTCTTTGTTTCCTTTTTGTAGCAAAGAAAGGTGTCCTTATCAGCCTGCTACATTAAATCAGCTCTGGTCTAACATGCACTTCAATAGCTGTGAAGTTACCATGGTGCAGATAGACAAGTGTCCCCTGCACAGAAGCAATGGCTTTAATTTGAAGTTTGATGAGCCCAAAAGACTGTCCGATGAATCAGTGAGGTACAGAGACTGAACTTGGTATTTAGTCTTCTGGGAATCTTGAAGATGTGAAGTGCACTGCTGTACGTTGCACTGTATTGCTGCAGAAGCAAGGCTATCTGGCTGAAAACATTCAGTGAAAAATACTCCTGCAAGCTCAAGAAAATAAATAAATATGAAGGATGGGAGGAGGGAACAATCCAACACCAAAGATAATTGCTAGGAATAAAGAAAAGCGCTGTTTAGCATTTCAAAAGGTGTCTTTCTTCTTATACATGTTCACAGTGTTCCAAATCCGTCAACAAACCCAGAAATCCTCAAGCTAGAGTAGTAGCTGGCTTGTTCCAAGGGAGATCACCCTGATGGATGGTAATATTTAGAGCTGGTACGTCAGTGTGGGCTAATCTGAAGCTACAGGGACGATCTGTCACTTCTAACAAAGATAAATACAGCTTCTGCCTCACACTGTTTCACAATGCCATGCACTGGCCACTGGTTTCCCCAGCATGATGGATTTTACAGACAGGTATGGTGACATCTCATGACCTCATCAGCTTTCAGAGAATGGCTGGTTTGTTTTGAATGAAGATGGATTACACTCCAGAACTCCCTGTGAAAAATGATGTCTCATGCTTGCAAGTAGTGCATGGACATGGATAAGTCCCAGACAGCTCCTTGGACTTGGTAAACATTCTTGTGTGTTTTTATTGCAAGTGTCTGTCCATATTTTTCCCATGCTCTATAACTCCTTCCTTTGTTTCTCAGTCATCCTACATAAATTGATAATCACATCCTCCTTGGTACAGCCTTGCAGGGTTACATATGGAAATACGAAGTAGATATTGAAGTCAGAAATACTGCTAAATGAAGGTACCAAACAACATCTGATTTCAGCTACAGATCATGAATTTTAGCCACAGCAGCAACAGTGGCTGCAAACCGAACTCTTGCTTTCTTGCGGTATGTCACTAAGGAGCTACACCAGTGATGCCTCTCCCTGTCCTAGATGTGCACAGTCAAACCAGCCCAGGAAGTACCACTGGTTATGTGCTCCCACTCCCCTAGAGGAAAATTCTGTGAGCAGGAGTGTTGGGCAGAAAGAGCGCAAGCAGGAACCTCTGAGGGTGAGGGGTCCCCTCTGCACAGAATAAAGCAGGAAAGAAGTTACTATACCACAACCTCTTTCCTGCTTGAAATGCATTAAATACTGCAGTTCTTCAGAAAACAAGGGACCATTTGTGAGCACAAGATGAATCCACGTGATTGTTACATAAGCTTTTCATGCACTGATTTTTGGAGTGCCTGACAGTGACCTGCAGCACCCAAGCTGCTCCAGTCCAGTTCTGCCTCAGCCTCTCACTTTAGTCACACCTCACATCTGCATCCAGATTGTTCTTACGGTATCATAGATCATAAAATCATCATAGAATCATCATAGAATCAACATGAGATCGTCATAGAATCGTCATAGAATCATCATAGAATCATCACAGAATCATAAAATCATAGAATCATAGAATGGTCTGGGTTGGAAGGGACCTTAAACATCGTCTAGTTCCAACACCCCTGTCTCGGGCAGGAACACTACACCAGTACTGAATATCTATTGCACACAACTCAGCTTGTGCCAGACCCTTCTCCCATTATTCATGTCCATACCTAAACTGATTTCTGCAGATAAAAGACCCATGTTAGCAGAGCCATTTCTAGCTCCTTAATAAACTAGACTGAAATGGATCTGAAGCCAAAGCCTACGATTGTGATATAGACAAAACTTCAAAAGAATTTGCTGAGAATAATACCAAAGCAATGATTTCCTGACTAGGTATTATGGCTCCTAGTTCCTACTATTTTGGGTTTTTTGGAGTGTGAGTGTTTTACAGGACTGGAAATAAAGGCACAATGTAATCTGCTTTCTGTTGGATTAGTAACCCTGCAGGCTGGAATCTTATCACTGGAATCAGAAAGATAGGGAATGCTGGAAGTCAATTTTTAAGCTCGGTCACATACCAACCAGTAATTACATACACAGCTCTCACTGGAAAAAAACAAAATTCAGCCATGGTCACACTTCAACTTTAGGCTAATGAAATGTACTCCAATCAAGCTGGCAACTCTGCTGTAATGCAGAAAGTATCAGATCCATCAACATCAGAGGCATTTAACATGACATACAGACAAAACAAGACCTAACCCAATCTTCACCAAAGAGGCAGTTCCTGTGACATAGCTCCAATTAGCAATTTACATGTACTGCAATACCAGACAGATTCATTTCATCTTAATTTGTTTAAACAAATGCAGTCCTACTATCGAGTAAATGGTGCCACTGAGAGCTGATTATGACCACTTGTTCTAGTTCAGCATATCAACCAAAGCCTTCCTTGACATCTGCTCCCACTGTACACATCAAAACTGTCTTTAAATAATTTCCAAATCAGGCCATGGGAGCATAAATACGCCCAGGGAATTTTTCACAGGGAAACAAATACAGTAAATCAAGCCAGTAAATTTATAGCAAAGACATAAAGATAAGTGGTTTGTTTATGTTTTTTTCCAGAACCTGACATTTAAAAACAGTTTCAGAAACTTTGAGTATTTGTTTCTTTAAGGGACGGGGAGTATTTTACAGTCAAATTCCTCTTTATTAGCTCATGAAAATGGAAGAAAAAAAATCACAAAACCATTCACTTTTATTAGTTACAAGAAGAACTCTCCCTGCAGGATGTTTAATATATATTGGAATCCTGATATATCATCCTCTGGGCATGATGAATAAGGGCAATTTCAAAAGAGCTTCCTGCAACTTAACTAAAAAGAAAGAAAGAAAGGGGGCAGGGGAAGGGAGAAGTGAGAAAAGATAAGTTTGTTGCTTGCCTTTCTAAGAGACTTAGAAAAAAGAGAGAAAAGCCAGTTTCCTAGTTGCCAGCGTGCAAGATATTATAGACAACCCAATGTATCTCGTGTCAGAAGGGGCAGAAGCCTAATGCTGCCTGATTCAAAATGCATAGGTTATTTGGGCCTAAGAGAAATTCCCTCAAGCTATTCCCACTGTAACACCCATGAGATTCAGTAAGCAGTTCTTATTTTATTGATAATGTTCGTCCCTGCCCAGAACTTGTGTACAGCTTTATTAATCTGAAAGACTCAGTAAGTGGTTGTCATGCTCTAAGGTTTCCTTAAACAGACTGATATCACCACAGCTTTCTAACATTCAGTCTGTTAACAGAATGGCAACTTCTGTCACTTCAGCAAGAGACTTGTGGTGTACTTTGTAAATTATGTTGTATTAAAAAAGGAAGCAGGCAGAAAGTTTGCAAGGATATTTGGAGAGTCTTCTAGTTTGCTGACGCTCAAATTCCCTAAATGCAATATTCATTATGATTTCTGGACCACATGCAGAGATAAGAGAAAATAGAAGATGAGCTGAAGAAAGCAAAAATTAGCTTTCGCAATGCAGGCAGATGTCTAACAGGAAATATGTCTTCCTGAAAAGGGTAGTGGAAGTCCCATGGAAGTAAAAATCAAATTTATTTAAAGATCAGCCTCAGAACTGAACTTTTTTAGTAACATTAGTAATTTAGGCCCAATAAGGAGGAAGGAGTATCTATGCCTATTTAATCTCAGCATAACTTTGAGTTACTGATGCAACATGAACATTAAAGATCCACACATGATTTTGGAAGGTTTCAGATAAATATTAACAACAAACAGGCAAGTAAAAATGTCACTATGATCTCAAATATGATGCAGTTGCTGTGCAGGTCCTCTGACTATTAACCCTGAGATTACTAACCCTGAGATTAGCCCAGCTGGTTAGAGCATTGTGCTAATAATGCCAAGGTCACAGATCTGATCCCTGTACAGGCCATTCATTTAAGAGCTGGACTTGATGATCCTTGTGGGTCCCTTCCAACTCCGAATACTCTGTGATCTATACAGAAGGAAGGGTTTCCCTGTTATTCCCACCTCAAAAAACAAGATCACAGAAATAAATGTTCAGGGAAGGGTAATATAAATGGTCAAGAGATTTGAAAAGATCACACAAAGAGACACTGAAATGGCTTCAACTGCTTGCTTTAGAAAGAGGCTACAAAGGATGAGACAAGAAAAAATATGCCAAACAAGGAACCATACCAGTAAAAGGAGATGGGGAGTTTCTGTTTTCTGTTGCATAATATCATAACAGGAAGTTGTGCAATGAAACTGTGAAAAGTGGGAATTGAAAACTACCAAAAGGAAATCATTTTTCATACAACATGTAAACATATGGCAGAATTTCTTTTAATTGGAGGCTGAAGATGCCAAGAACTTAACAAAATGTTGAAGGAACTGGGTGTTTACAGGACATAGTATCATCTTCTGAAACCAATGAGTTGAATGCACTCATCAGAAGACATTTCTTCCTCACTAACATTCGTGCCGTCAACCCTAAACCTGCCTAGACAAAAGAGAAACAGCAGGTAATCCTTGGGTGTTACTTTGTATTCAAGAGTCTGACATTGCAAGAGCAAACTCTTGTCCCAGTTAACCTAAACACATCAACCAGAAGACAGCTCTGAAACCAAACTTAACCTAAGCCAAGCTAAAAACAAAAATTAATCTACTTGCAAAATACAAACACACTATTTTAAAATACAAAAGTTACAGCGCAAAAAGAGAAACAATTGTTTCTACCCATCTATATATAAATGTTGTTTTTCATGAAGTACTACCCAGCTGTCAAGCAAATCTGAACTCCTACTTACTCATGCAGCTAACAGATTTCCTTCAGAGAGATCTTTTTCTTTTTCCTAAAATTACTTTTTACCTCAGCACTATTAAAGACTATTACAAATTATTCACTTTCTGTAAGGTAAATGTGTGCTTTTATGCCTGGCCAGGTGATGTTCAAACCTGAAGATGAGCCTTTTTTACATATTAAGCACACACTGTGACCCTTCACTTTGATATTTACATAGGTCTAATGAAGTCTTGCTAACATCAACCAGACTCCATTGCCATTCTGGGAACAACAGAAGTGTTTCTGAGGAGGCTGCTTGCTGAAGAATTGTATTAAATCCTGCATTCATTGTGGCAGGAAAACTGTGACGCTAGATATGAATGACCAGCTGGGAGGCTGACATGCTCCAAGGAGAGGAAATCTGTTGTAGAGTCAGACTACCTGAGCCATGTTTACCATCCATCTCAGAATCTGTCCCCAGGTCTGTTTCTCCAAGATACACATATCCCCATGGAAAGGACTCCTGGCTCCTCTACTGCACCTTGCAACCTCTCCACTACTCAAAAAGGGGTATCTGTACATGAGAGAGGATACCAGAATAAAAGAGTAAAAACAATCTCTTGCCTGAGCTATTTCCCTCTCACTCAGACAAATATTTCCTGCTCTCCTAGACAGAAAACACAATGCATGCAAGATAGGTGCCTCAATACTTAAGTGATAGGACAGACATTTATCTGCTGTATCTATGGGGAGAGACCCCAACCTTAAAATTTGCTAGCACTTCTCTTTGCTAGTATTTCCTGAACTCCCATTGCAAATGAAATGAATTTCATTTCTGAATTCCCTTCACAAAACAACCTCCCTCTATATCCCTCCACTCTGTCGCCTATCAAACATGAGCATCTCAGGAACAAAATACTTCAGCAGACAGCATGACTTCTTCAATGCCTCAAACTTTACTCCCAACAAGAATAATGGAAGGGGAGCTTCTTGGGCTGTGTCCATCAATTTTTATTAAGCATTTCCTTCAAAGCTGTTAGGCTACTCACTTCCCCATCTAGTGACAGCAAAGCTCAGATCTGGGGAAGTGCTGAAAGGTTCTGCGAAAAGAAGATTTTCTTTTCGTGAACAGAATCACCAAAACTTCAATCTCACTGAAGGCTATTAGAGGATACATTGCTGGTTGCCATGAGTCACACAGAAATATAACTGCTCTGCAGTCTTCAATACAACTTCAGAGAATCAGATTTTTGTAAGCTGTGGATTGCAATTTTTTTCTCCCTTTTCCTTTTTTTTTTTTTTTTTTTGTTTTTTTGTTTTTTGGTGGTTTTTTTTTTTTTTTTTTTTTTTGTTTGTTTGTTTTTTCCTTTCCTTCCCAGTTTACTCCATACCCACTGTAGCAAATTTTCTCCCTATTTTGCAGGCAGGGAACAGTGTACTAAGCATATCAGAGGTCTGGCACCCAATGGACTGTGGTCCCATTTCAATAGTGTTGTGATGTACACTGCAGGAACAGTTTCAGTATTTGATGAAGATGACTGAAAAGCCAGTAGCTAAAAATCAGTGTCAATCTGAAGGGGAGGCATAGGAAGAGCACATTACCTCTTGTTTTTGCAACAGGGTATAGTAACATCCCCCAAGGCACTGGGGGACTTCAAGATAGAAGAGAGAATGAAATGGACCTAGACCTTGATTTGATCTGTGACTCCCGTGTCCTCAGGAGAACCCAACAGGAGAAACAAGTTAAGTGACTTGCTTATCTAAGCCGAAGGACATCTGCAACAGTCTTGCCTTTCAGGAGTGTAGAGCACTCGCTGGAACAGACCCAAACTGAGCTGTTCTGAATGGTCCTGTAGCAGTGGTGACAGACTTAAAAAACCTCTAACTGTCCTCTTATAGGCAGAAATTCCCTGTGGACAGCAGAAGACAGAGCAGGGTCTTCCACCTGACCTGCTAAGTGACAGTCACCATCTATTCTTTGTGTGGATTATCCAGCTGTGTCATAGACACAAAGAAAGTTCAAGTCCAGACGGATAACAAATTTCACAGCACCACAAACATGTTCAGACTGTTTTTAGTAACATCTTGGTTCCACTAGTGGCACTGAAGAACAGCCCAGAGCTGGAACTAATAAAGCCTGCTAGGATTAATCTGGCATAATGCTAGCTCTAGGATTTGGATGCTCTCCTATGTGGCCAACCAAAGGTCAGCTGCACTTCCTTGCTTTAACCTGACTTGACTCCATAAAGACATTTCAGCCACTCCCCACTCCTGGTCTCCAGGAACTGTGTTCTTGAGCCCAAGCTGTCATGTATGAGCATCACTCTGTGATGAGACTGATGAGCCATACTTGAAATCAGTGTACTAGGGAACATAGGGAAGGAATCTCCCAACTCTGGATCCAGCAGACACGGTTCACAATGAACAGTGACTAGAGGAGTGGGTCCCAAGCCCTATTTATGACGGGAACATCAAACGACACACCACATACTATTAGACATATGCTATTTAGGTTTCTCTGTTTTCTTGTGTAACATCCAGTACATTGAGTAATGAAAAGCTTTAAAAATACATAAAACTATACCAAAAGTGACACTACATCTGGGGCTTCTGAGGTTTTATCTGCTAAATGTGAATCATTATTGTTCACCTCAAAAATTACTGCTACAGTAGTAAATGGATTACAGAGCTAAATTCAAGTCAGTTCAGTTCCCACTGACTTTCAGTAGAGTCAAGGTAGGTCCCATTTCAAAATTCATAAAATCCCTTATGAAAGTTGCTTATCTCATATTTTACTATATATAGGTCCTACTCAGAAAGTAGAGAGATGGGAATGTTGTGATGTGTGTACTGAAGTGAGAGATTTGTTTAGCTGCAGGAACAGCTGTGTAAATTAGCTTTTGCCCAGTACCATCAGAAACCTGGAAGACACCTCATGACTGATGCAAGCTGCATCCTTCTTTCCTCTCCAAATCCTCAACTATATTGCAAATTATATCTGGGAAGGAATATCTGTGCAGCAATATTTTACAGAGAGTCCTCAATGACAAGATGAGATTCTGGCTCTACTACCAGTCATGACACAAGGTCTGACAAGATCACAATTGGATGTGACAAGCTTAGCAGAAGATGCTTTGGTTGTTTCAAAAACACATCCTGTCTGGTAAGACTGTCAGACCAGGACTCTTATCCAAACCCAAACTTTGCCCAAAGTAAGCAGTGTTTGATTCAGAAACTTGCTTGTGCCCACTAGTATATTACATCATTCAGAAAGCATTAATTAGAAGTGCTTGTGCGGGAGGGAACTCTGCTCCAAGGTCTGCTATAAAATGGTTGCATGTGCCTTGCCAACTACTGCTTTCTTGATGCCTTGTTTTGCTCCCCTGAAAAACAGGGTAACATTTTTTAACCTGTGGACCACTCTGAGACATTATGTTAGAAAAGTAAAAGAGTACAGACCAAGTCTCCAGATAACATAAAGCAAAATTATTCTCTCAGTTGTTACCACTCTACCAAAGCTGTAAATGAAAAAATGTGTAACTGGAAAAAGCATTCATATCCTTCAACCCACAGGACATCAAAGGAAATAAAAAGGTTCAGACCCTTCCAATTGTAATGAAACAGATGTGGAAAACCGAGGTCTAGAACAGAGAAGTTACTTGCTTATGATGGCACTGTTAGCGGGACAGCCGACAGCCACTTCTTGTTTCACATCCATGTGCCTCAGACTCTGAATTCTGTCATATCACAAACAGCATTGGACACTCAGCCCTTCAATTCAAGCACTGTACAGAAGACCTTTAATTCTTTGCAAGCACTTCTGACAGGCCTGTTTCCTTAAGTATTCTGATCCGCTGCCTTTTCATTTTGTGTTGTTCATGTGCAATCATAAAGATACAATGCACTCTTCAGCTGCTCAGGTTCTCAGAATTCAGTCACACTAAACTTTAAGGATGCGAAATTCAAGCTAGGTCACAAGCTCCAAAAACCAGGAAATTTCTCATTTCAATGGGACAAAAAAATGGATCTCACTACCTACTTCTATGAGCATCTTCAGAATGACAGCTCTCAACATTTTTCATCATTAATTATCCAGCTTTTTGATTGTGTTTTTCTCACCTGATCTTTCTCCAGCATCTCTCTGGCACAAGGTAGGACAGCTTTCTACAGCCGAGCTCTCTGCCAGCCTTAATCCTTCAGCTGCATCTCAGTGAGAACTCAGACTCTTGGCCAGCTGGAACAAGCATCCTATTCCCCCACCTCCATGGTACTGGGCACAGACTGTGGCTGTAACCCTGACTGGTATGTCAGAGTCAGAGAGTGAATGAGCAAGCATCAAAACATGTTTGAATGAAAAACGCTACTCACCCACATAGCAAATACATTTCAGATATGACGTCACTGTGTGCTGTGTTACCTCACCCTGCATTCCACCATGACAACCACAGCAGAAATTTGTTTCTCTATAGCCCTTTGATTACTGCTAATTCAACCACAGTGTCATGGGGCTGAGCTGCACCTGGAACCTGGCCCATGACCCAGCCAATCGGCACAGTTCAGGGTCAACTGATTACTGTTTCACAGCTTCAGCAAATTTATCCTTTTCTAGCAGCAAGCTAGCTAAGACTCAACCTTCCCACAAGGAATTAAGTGAGAATGAATGGCTCTGTGTCCAGCATTCCTTGCTGGAGGGCAGATTCATTTTAGTCATAGTTATTAGTTCCAAGATCTTGCAGAGAAAGAAAGCATTAATGAAAAGACACTGAACCACATCTTAGGCTCCCAGCTGTTTTGTGATGCAGGTGGCGAAACAGGCTTGTTAAAAATATCCCATCAGAAATGTGATCCAACCAAACATAGCTCTAGTTCCTTTTTGTGACTTTAAGAGAATATACACAGAGAGGAGACAGCATACAAACAAGCTCAAGGGCTGTGCTATGATATTTTTCCTTTAATACAGACTTCTTGCAGCCACATGCTAAATAGAACACCATTGGAAAAAACCCAAAAAATGAAACCCCAAAACCCAAGCAGAAACACAAACAGAAATAAAAACCAAACAAAACAACAACAACAACAAAAGAAAACCACAAGAAATATATTTTTGGCCCAGAATCTAACGGGCTAAAATAATCATACTTGCAGTGAGTATCATGATTGCGTTGAGATTTTTCACATATAGTTTCATTAATCTTACTATATTCTTCCACAACAGAAATTTTCTTCTCTGAGAACTTTAGCACACCCACTGTTTTTAAAGAATGCTTTAGCTGCTAAGCAGATACAGCAACAGCACGTAGCTAGCCAAAGGAGGAGGTGAAGGAAACTGCTCCATCACTTGAAGCATAAAGGAGCTTTTTTAGTTTAAGAGACAGAAGACTCGATGTAAGTCAGAAGATTCCACGTACCAGCTTTAGACTCCTGAAGTGCTGAATTAGAGACTCTAAACTCTAGTAGGGATTCCAGTAACTGTTTCTCTCTAGGGACTCTCTAGTCTTGCTCTCACATTCAACACTACTGAGGCCACTGATGCGGGCAGTAAGCCTTTTTCAGATGTTTTGGTTGCATTCCAATTCTGTCTAAAAACTGAGACAGAATATTAGAAACTAAGAGTTTCTTTCATTTTTAATAGGGTTCTCTTATTCTCCAAGGAAATATGCTGGATAGGATAATGTCAGCTATGTTCTGCTTCAAGGTCTCTACTCCATTCCAAGGCAATGCCTTGCTGTATTCTATACACACAGCAATAAGGATGCTATGCAGCAAAATTACAGCTTCTTTCCCAAAGACAAATGTCAAGTTCTCCACTCCTAGCAGGACGCCATCTGCTTCTGCCCCCAATGTGTTCCTGCTAACCCTCAAAACACCTGCTTTGTGACACACAGAAAATACAGAGCTGCCAAGTCGAAAGGAAGAAGTTGAAATCAGGGAACGCAGAAAGTCTTCACGCATCCCTCTCCTGGCATCACCACTCTTCATACTGGGCTCAGTATTTGCAGGGTCTCTCTTCCCAGCAGTGATGGGGTCAGAGCTCAACCAAACCAAGATGCAGGCAGCACAGCTGCTGTCATTTATTTCAGGGACTAGGCAGTACATACTCCTTCCCATCACTTAGGACCACTCACAGAGCGGTTCCTAAGTTCCTCCATCTGTTTAGTTAACATCCCCAAGCCAGTGAAGGCCAAACACAGACATGGCCAATATTAGGAGACTGAGTTTCCTTGCTTGGTTATCAGCATGCTTTTACCGCCATTCACACTGTTGCCCCAGACAACCAACAGGTTATTCACACTTAATGCTGGCTCTACTCAAGGATATTTATAATCTACTTACACCAGTAAGATCAAGTCGGATTCCAGGTAAATCAGAGTAAGACTCCAATAGACAAGTGACAGCTTTTACATACAAAATTTCTTTCTCGTCAACCCAAAGGACATAATTTGTGTGAAAATCAAAGAAAAAATGCCTTATTATTAGTTTAACTAATGCTCTAGCAAACTAATGCAAAAATAAGAAACACTTCTTCAATTCAAATTAACCCGTTCCTACTGTGGATCATCACTAATGTAACAAATGACTAAAACTATGTATTCCAATATCAAGATCTCGTCCTTTCAGTGCAGTGTCAGCCAAAAGAATGATGTTGATGGTGACTTCTCTCTTCCCAGGTTTTGTATGCATTCTGTAAATACTTTTGCGTGTTTATACTCCACTTTTTAAAGAGGTTACATTTTTTCCTCTATTAATGGTTCTCAGCATTAGTCTGGCTACAATTCCTTCTCTATACAAGGTAGGATACAATAAAATGTGGCATGTATTTTTGGGAAAGAACCAAAAAAGTAAATTAGTGATGTAAAAGTGGTGTAAAAGCTGAAGTAAATCAGGTAATAATAGAGCTAAAAAACAAGCTCAAAACAACAAAACAGGCAAAAGCTACCTTA
The DNA here is from genome assembly GCA_013397955.1 of Grantiella picta. Classification (NCBI taxonomy): domain Eukaryota; kingdom Metazoa; phylum Chordata; class Aves; order Passeriformes; family Meliphagidae; genus Grantiella; species Grantiella picta. The sequence goes on from VZRM01001225.1 coordinate 16,911, forward strand.
CCACTGAAAAATTATGCTATTAGAATTGGGACAGGACAGTCAGTAGTCATGTTATTCCAGAACTAGCTACAGTTTAAGTAATTTTATATGTAAAATTAAAGTTAAGCTACAAAGACCATATAAACCCAGGCAAGGCCTGACAAGTTTTACAGACTGGTATGGTTATTTATTATTAGGAAACTTGAGGTCTGTTACCAGCTCTAGGAAAAGTAAGTTGTCTGGGGGACAGGACTACAGAGCCATGGACTGGAAACAGACAAAGGCAGGAAGGCACCCTTTCAAAACACTACAAAAATACAAATATTCAGTCCCAATCTGGATTCCAGCTAATCTGCATGGATCAGTCCAAAAGGACAAAGCAAGGACACAGAAACCAGACTGCAAACCAGACGGAACACAGGAAAGCCAGGGTGAGGTTTGGAACAAAATCACAAATCTGAGCAGGAGCTGAAAAACCACTTGGGAACCAAGGACTATCATGGAAAAGATGGAATTGAGCAGAGAAGAGGCATGACTAGTTTACAGCTCATACACCTTCCCCCCTGCTTGGCTGCGAAGTTGCTGTCTCTCCATGCATTTACTCCAAGTCAAGGAAACAAGAGCAAGGCATTACAATGGGTCTCCAACAAACAAGGAGGCTTTTGTATGATCTCTCATGCATTCTTATTTTTCCAGATACTGCTGGAAGCATAAGTTTTCAACTTAAAAGACAAGGAAGGCACAGCAGTTAGCTGAGGACATTTAGTCAAATACAACCACATTACGTAACACGTCTCCTAACTGGAAGAAGCTGCCAGGATAGTATCTCTTACATATGTAGATCTCATAATATTTCTGATGTGGCAACTCAATCACAGAAAGTCAACACAGAAACAATTCTACCTTAAGTTCACCAGGAGTAACTTCTTTGATTTTTAATCCTTCCTTACACCTTTGTAACAGCAGAAGTAAAGCCAGAAACCTCTCAAGCAAAGTGAGAAAGAACAATGCATGTGAGCACCTTTTCCTCCTAACTGGCAGACATATATTATTTGATTTCCTCTCACCACTAGGGAAAGGCCACAGATCAAATCCTTCAAGGCAACATCAGATCTAGCTGTGTTCTTGACAGGTAAGAAACACCACACTAAGGATAAAAGATGGGTTGCTCATCTCCACAGGACACCAGTACTCACAATGAGGAAAATATAATCCCAGCAACCATTAATTTTATTTCATCCTTTCAGCTTGTACTGACATGTAGAGACAGATAGAAGAACATGATGCAAACACATAAAGGAAATTATCAGAGGAAAAACCTGCTGTAGGTAGACTTTATCATAGAAAATCCCATGCATTTATCAGCAAATACTTCATACTCCTAGTAAAGATAGGAGAGATCCCTACATCTTGTTTTATGATAAATGACTGTGTGAATTGTAACCAGAACTATCTGCAGCCACTGAGACCCATGAGAGGAAAAGGGGGAGGAAAATGAGGCTCCAGCACTTTCTAGGTGTTTTTTGTTTCTTCTATATTTATATTTTTTAAAACAAGGCAGATCTACTTGTTAGGCATAGGATAGCTTTGCCTCAAGGTTACAAGGTCTTCAAAAATCTAATAATGAAGCTGACAACTTGCAGAGGAGGACATGTCTGGAAAACAGGAAAGCATTGTGAAATTCAGGCAAAACCACACAATTTAATGCATCTGCTCCTTAGAACTGATTGATTTAGAAGGTGATTGAAAGAGAAAAGTATCTATATTCAGAAAAGTATGCCCATTTCCTTGAAGGAGCAACTATTAGTCTGAAGGTTAAAATAAAATATTCTCTACTTACTTTAGTAAATCTCTAATTATTTAAAATGTGAGTTAAAAAAAGCATACACTTCTCAAATGTGTATTTTCTTTTTCATACTGTAGATACTTAACAATACAAATAGGTTCAGTCACTGCTCCTGATCACTTTCACATGCATGAAAACAAGTTTCTTGTCCTGAATTTGCAAATTATGCAGAAAGATGTTTCTTTAATGTGGGACCAAACAGTAGGTTTTCCAAAGCTTTATGCTTTTTCATTTGCTTTTCATATGCTTTTTCATTTCCCAAAACATTCACAAGCCTATGATACACACACTAGCATGAAGAACAAGAATTAATCCCTAAACCCAAAGAAATTATCCAGGACCGACCAGGCATTACTGTGTAAGAAGCTCAGAAAATTCTGCATACAAAGATAAGCTTTACTCCTACTCAGATTTTAGGAAGAGCTCTGGAATTGTTGTCATGAGACAAGTGCATATTTCCACCATCTACCTTTTTTCTGACAAAACTGGATCACCTTGGCCCAATTTCATTGCTTTGTCCTATTAGGGAAGTGTAGTACTGCTTGTACCATATACACATACTCACAACTCAAAATGCTCCAGTTTTAAATTGCATTCCTTTCCCACTGCAAATATGAGTAAATTAACTCACTCATGTGAGCAGAGTCAGGATAAATGGAATTTAGAAAGAAGTGCTCATCAAAATTCCTGCTGAAATGCAAAGAAATCTAAGCTGGCAGTGCAGCCGTGACAGCCAGAGAAGCCACAGTGCCCTGTGCTGATGTGAAGAGCTGCTGGCAGCAGGGACAGCAGCCCTGGCAGCACTCCTGTGCCAGGGACGCCTGCAGGTATCTGGTGTATCTCTGGTGCCTGCTCAGGTGCGCAATTGAATCCAGGCAGCCTGTCCTTCAAACTAAAGGCAAAGTCAAGAGACAAACTTCTAAGTGCTTTTCCGCATAATGAGAATATGGACTTGTTTATTGCTCCAGCACTTAAAAAATACCTCTGGTAATACCATATCCCAGAATTCCCAACCACATTCTCCCCCCCAGCCAAAAAAAGTTTATATTCTCTATTCTCATCCTGATCACAAGATTTTCTCACTGTAGATAGGGCTTACTGCTATTTTAATACAGGCAGGAGGAAATTAGGTAAGTTTAGCAATAAGACTTTTGAAAGTAAGATGTGGGCACTGCTTCCTACAGTGCTGTAGGTGATCAGCACTTGCTGGGACAGAAGGCAGATTGACAGGCTGGTGGGTTAATCAAGGATGGACTGACAACCCATGAAGCTCAGCAAGGGCAAGTACAGCATCATGCACTCACAGGAAGGAACAGCTCCGTGTAACAGTACTTGCTGAGGACGACCCAAATAAGTTTTTCCTACAAGAAATAATTCAGCTTTTCAAATTATGTGAGCATAAAGGGCTTCTCTGTTATTTATTTTGTGAAACGGCAACCATACCTGCCATTCTGTAAGTAGTCAGGGAAGGAGGATAAAATCTGCTTTTGTTGCTCAGGAAGTGGGATAATTTTCTTTATGATGAGTTTTTTAATCTTTGGCACAAGTTGCCACCACATATTTGTTAAGCTTCTTGGCATTCTGCTCATGTTTCTGGCACTAACACCTGCTTAGAGCTTGTGGAATGTGTTCTCCTATTCCTAAAATTTCATCCTCCTTCTCCTGTCCACCCTCAAATCTCAGTAGATCTTACAAAAACTGGCTGTACTACCACTTCCTTGCTGATATGCAGTGAATTCTTCATCTCATATTTCCTCAGCAACACATTTGCTAATTCTTCTTTGGCATTTCTTAAAACCAGATATTAACAGATATTGTGAGAATCCAACAGTCAGTGATCTAAAATAGGCACAGAGGGAAGACATAGGAAAGGTGACTTCTACAGTGGCTTGCCAGCTATCAGTTTTGACCCTGTATCAACTTGTTTCCTTCTCCATTCCCTCTTGTGCCTGGAGCAAGGAGCAAGCTGCTGCTTTTCAGGAAATTTTCTGCTTAGATAGCTTTAGGTGAGGAAGTATAAAACAAAGAGTTCACCAATAGATGCCAGCGTCAGTTACAGAAAGATTCCCGGCCTTAAATTTTAGGGCACATTACATATGCATACACTCAGTGCCCTTTCCCTCTTATGGTTAAAAAAGTGGTTAAATTAATTAAAAATTAATTAATACAGGAAATGGATCCTCAGTAAAGCCTCCTTCCATTTTTTTCCCCCTCAGGTCCCTGCTGCCAGCACTTAGAATATATTCAAGGCCAGTACTCAGTATGGCCCATCTCAGGAAAGCAACAGTCAAGATACTTTGGGGGCTTCTAAATATTTCAAGACCAAATATTTCAATATTAAAAGTCACTCAACTTCTAGTGACTCATTTTTGACCATTCAAGCTGCTGTTTTCATCTCTTCTCACTAGTAATAAAGAGGTTTCCAACAAAATGGTCAGCTAAGATCAGCTTTTGTACACAATATAAAATCATCTACCTCACTGTCATGTGGTTGTATTAAGTCTACAGGGCTAGCAGAGGAATCACTGAACTATTATTTCACTGTTTTACTACAAGAAAGATGATGTACTAAGATCTTGGGGAGCTGCTGTTGAGACCTAACTCAACTTAAGTCAAGATTTAAACTGGGGAAAATAAAAACATCAAAATCTACGAAAAGTATCAGTGAAACATTTTGTTCTAATGTTGTGCTACCACGACTTTCAACATTTGTAAGTGGTAGTACAAAACTGGACAGTAGGGTATAAACAATCTCACTGCCTCTTGAATAAAAATCTGCAAATTTAATGACTTGTTTTCAACAGGAGACACAGTTAAAGACAGGAAGTTATCTATCACAGCTTTGATACTTGGCAACACTATTTGGCATGCTGTATGTTTCCATGCAGGATTGTTTTACGTGGTTATTAACTAGTAATTGCTCACAAATAGAGTATTGACATTACATCACTAACTGCAGGTTTGCCTATATTTAAACTTGTCAGAAAAGTGTCAACGAAAGAAGTGTGGCCTTTTCCTTGTGGCTTTCAAGCCTGCAGGAGTTATTTCTGTTTTGGCAGACAGCATTCATTTGCTAGTGTTAAGGCTTTTCTGGGCCTCCTTGAAATTATGCAGGAGCAAAACGGTTTACTAATCACCTTGTAAAGAAGTGAGACTTCCCAGTGTCTTTTAGAAAGACACTGAGAAAGATCAAAACTCCCACCAAGCTGGGAATATAGGACCTTCTATTAAACAACACAGAAGAATTCAGAATCACAGAAGGGATTGGAATGGACACCTGGAGATCACTTAGTCCAACCTGCCAAAGCAGGGTCACCTAGAACAGGTGACAGAGGAACTTGTCCAGGTGGGTTTTGAATGCCTCCAGACAGGGAGACTCCACAACCTCCCTGGGTAGCCTGTTCCAGTGCTCTGCCACCCCCAACATAAACAAGCTCTTTTTCAAGCTGATGTGTTTGCCAGTTATCTCACCAGGGGCAATTTCCCTTTCTCTTGCAGTACTTTCACTATTTTGAAAAATTAAGCTTTGAAGTGAAAGCTAAAAATTGGAGGCTGTTTTTTAAAGGGAGAAAGAATACTCTGCCTACTCCATCACAAAGGCTAGTCAGCAGAAAAGAAAAAAAAGAGGTCCCTTCCATGAAACAGATCTCTAGATGCAGCTATACCACAGCCATCAGGAAGGGATTCCAGCACTGTCCTTCAGCTCTTGGACTACACTGTACAGGTGGCAAAAATTCAGCTGAAAGGAGAAGTAGAAAGAGAGAACTCAGAGCTAAAGACAAACTGCCAGTGAAAATGCATTAGTCAGGTGTATTGCTGCACACTAGATCATTTCAAACTCTGAACAAGGCAGGACTGGGCTGCAGAAGCTATCAGCACAATCCCCAGCCTACAGACTGGCCATTGTGCCCCCCAGCACATGGCTCACATAAGAGTGCTGTGTACGTACACTGCTGTAGCTGTGTGTAAATTACACACTATTTATGTCACCTCTGAATTTGGCTCATGTTGCTTTTTCCTTTTAATACAAGTTGGCTTCTACATATGGCAATTAAAATTAACCAGGCAAGTGGGAAAACACCTGTATAAACCTCTCATTATCCTGGCATCTCACACTACTCATACTACGTTTTAAGAATTCAGTATTGCCTGAGGTGGACAATTTTTGTGATGTTTTACAGCCAATGAACTTCAACCAGATGAGCTGCCATTTTCCCTGAACCCAAAGTTTTAACATTACCAAATCCTGATTAGCTTTGTGGATTAATCAACTTTCAGGTCTAACAGCCAAGATAGATTTTACCTAAAGCTCTATTCACAGTTGACTGGGAAATACCTGTTATAATTTACAGGCACTGGCAGATCTGCTTCAGATAGCTCCTTGGAAGTAATTATCTGTCGTGCTCCATGGATGCCATGTGTAATATATTCCGAAACACTAAATTACATAGAATTTACTGATGTCTTGAGCTTTTTTATTCAAACTCAAGACTGATCACATTCATCAAGAGGGCCACAAGCCTGGAACCAGTTTCCAAAGAACTGCAGCTTGTTTACGATGCAAAGGTAGTGACTTCACTCTCCTTTGCTGAGAGAACAAAACAATTTTGATTTGGAACATCTTTTGCTTGGGTAATCTGAGACCACTTAATCCTGAAACTAAAAAATTCACAGCAACAGATACTTGCCTGAGTTTTGAAGAGAAACTAAGCGTCACAAATCCTGCTATCAAGGCAAATTCCTTATAATTGAAAAGAACCTCTTCTATGCACAGGATGCAGTTATAAGGACTAAGAAATACGAAGTTCTTCTACCACCCTTATTCTGTTCTCCTTGAGCTCTGTAATATTTTGAGCAGGCAGAAGGCTGCATGCCAACAGAAAAGAACAAGATACCACCAGGAGGGCTTACTTATGTTCATACCAAAAGGGCTGCTATAGGGAGGTATTCAAGACCAGGCTGGATGAGGCTCTGGGTAACCTGGTCTAGAAGAAGGTACTCTGCCTGAGGAAGGGGCTTGGAACCAAATGATCTTTAAGGTACTTCCAACCGAATCCATACTATGAAAACTTTGTGCTGCTTGCTCTTTTGAGCCTCGAGAGCACTTCCTGCATGACCTTCCCAGACCAGTGATGATCTCCATACAGGGAATAAGGAGGGAAGCAAGTGATTCTGTGAATATCAAGGAGGGAAAAACCCCTTGTCTCACTAGTGTGATCCTAAGATACTCAGCTATTAATGAACTGAAGACATTCAAAATAGTCCCTGTTAGAGAACAAAGGGAAGAGCAGGGGAAATGAAAATTGCAAGGCATGATGTTTCTTTTTTTAGTAGCCAAAATGATGCAGGAACCACATGCAAGTGTATTATTAACTTCACTACAGTGAGAAGAAAACTAATAATAAAGAAGAAATGTATTCATTATTTGTGGTTGGACAGTTTCTTCTACCTATTCGGATAAAACATCATGTGAAATTAGTAAAACTAGAAGTTCAAACACAATTCCCCAGAAGAAATTTCACAGTGACAATGCCCCTAATAACTTTGGAATGTTCAAGTATGCAGCTGAGCAAGGCTCAGCTACTTCAGGCAGATGTTGAGCCACTTTCTGGGAAACATCCTCTTCCCACACGTAACAGGGAAAAATGCCATTTTTCCCTGAACTTTTATTGTTGAGCACATCATACAGCATGGAATATGCCTTGGTTAATTCAGGTCACTGTCCCAACCACATCCCCACCCGATCTATTGCCCACTGCTAGACTAGTCATAGGGGGAAGACTTGACACTGTGCAAGCAACATGCAGCAGTAGTCAAAACACCAGTGTTACCAACACTGTTTGCCACAAACACAAAGCAAAAGCACCTTGTGAGTTGATATAAAGTCAACTTCACAAGTTCATCCCAGCCAGGACCACTGCAAATATACATACCATGGCAGGGTATAAACCCAGTCTAGGGTACTCCACCCTAGAACAAATCAGGTTTTCTTGTTTTTATGAGTGCACCTGATGCATTTAACTCCACCTTTCCATGGCAGTAGGATAACTAAAAAAAAAATACAGAAGGACAGAACTTTGGTTTTGAGCAGTTATCCACAGAATAGGTACTAAAAAATATGGTTAGTATGATTTCATTAAATAAAAGAAGTAAAAGCAGGGCAACCTCTCTTATTATTGCAGATTACTCTTAGAATTTAACACTTCTTAGGAATCCTCACTTTAATATCACTTCTCACTCAATCCACCTCCTTACAATCACAAGAGCTCAACCAAGATAAGCTTCTTTCACCCATGCCCAGCACCATCTTTTTTCCTTTGATTTTCATCCTTAGACGGAAATTATCTCCATTAAGTGGTTCTACTGTCAGTCTTACGCCTGATTGCTTTAATTAAAATGCTAGGAGGGATGATTTAAGAGTCTCATCATCACGCTTGGCATAATTAGACTCCCAGATCCAGTGTCAAATGCTCACAGGGCTGCCCCAACCTTTCGTCCGTCTAAGGCAGCTGTAGGCAGTAATATACAATATGGTTTGCAGCAACAGCCATTTCTGAAAAGAAAGCTTTAGAATACAGGTTTTGTCTTTTTTCTTGAAACATTAAAAATCCCCCTGGCACTTTTTCACAGAGTCCAGATTTCTGTTTATAACCACAGCCAAAGCAGCCCTAATATCTATGCCAGAAGCAGTTTTATTTTAGTAATGCCAAGCATATGAAGTTGAAAATTGCCTGGTGATCCTCTGGAGCAGAACACAGTATGTAAACAACCTTACTATTTATATCCTATATAGGGGCAGTTTCAACCTCAAACGAGAAAATTAAATGTAAAAAAGAGGTCACTGCACTCAGATATTCTCCACCACTTGTCAGCATCAATTAAGCACAAAAGATCAAAGCATCAGAAACAGAACACGATTGTTTTCAAGGTGTCTCAGATCCCACTGCACTGAGTTGACAACTGGTTATGTACCAGAGAGGTTTGTCAGAGCCAGAAGTAAACCACTGTGTTCCTTGATATGGCTCTAGTCTCTTAATCACTACATTTTCTCTGACTCTTGGAGATTAGGTTCTAGCTTTTCCTGAACTATGAGTGTTTTTTTACATGCACTGCTTTCACAAATTAGAGAACACTAGGACATCATCTTAATTGTATAAAATTATTGCCTGATGTATAAAGGTAATATTACCATAAACAAGCAGCTAAAATGTTAGTTTCTGGAAGACCAAGTTCAGCAAAACATACACGTTACCAAAATCTCACAGCTGGGGCCTTGTAGGGAGAACCTACACAGATGTAGCCAGTTTAAACAAGGCACATGGTAGTTTAAGTAAGCAGTTACCATAAATGATGCATTTTCACCACTGCTGAGGTACCTCTCCAAGGTTTTCTGCACTCTCTATAAGTGTTGCTGTACTGCCATCAAGTGGGGAAGACTCATAGAAGGACAGCCATGAAGATATATGAACAGAGGCACTGCAGCGAGCAAGAGTAACGGAATTCTGAATTCCCAATTCCAGTAGTCATATTTTAGGACCCAATTCCAAAGTAACAAGCAGATACACAGATAACTGCCATACAGTTTCTACATAATAAAGAAACAAGACCAGGAGACTTGGGCTGAGTATCAGTAAGGCAGATGCCATAGGCACCAAAGACTGTGACCAGACCACAAATTAAGCCACATGAATAGATACTGACATTGTAATCTGAATTATCTGAAGGTCCCCATGAACAGAAACATTTTCTAGGGGAAAGAGAAATTGACATTCAGCAAATAAGTCACTAACTGGGAACTATTATTAAAATTGCTCAGAAGTGCACAATGCTCAAAAGGCACGTGTAACTTTATGGATGTATCCCTTCTTTGAGTTGGTCTAGTTTTACAGTCAAATGTACTTAAATAAAAGGCAAACTCTGACCTGTTTTAGTCAACTAAACAAATTAGTGCCTTACCTTGTGCCACTGGCTTTAATTACCTTGGGAATGCAGTGCCCATTCTAACTCAGACCCTGTAAAATGGTTCTATTTACCCCATATTCCCTCTATAGTGTTGCTCCAGTAGGGTCCAGAAAGGACCACCTGTCCCTCTTTAAAAGGATCACAGGGTCAGCTAAAAGTTGTTGAGTTCTTTTCTCGGCAATGTCCAACCCTAATACAGATGGTGCAAACCGTTCTCCGTGTCTGGCTCTGAAGCGGCAGCAGAAGGCATATTCCTGGGTAGACAAAGATGTCCTCCTTCTTCAGAGAGCCAGCTTTCAAAGATGACAATAAAGCCTTTTGAGGTTTTGAGGGTATTTTAAGATAAAATCTATTCCATCAGTTGCCTTTAGCCAATGAGTTTCAGACAGGGACTTTGGATAATGGCATGGAAATACGACTGATCTATCCATTAATAGAGCATGTCACCACCAAATGGTATCATTTATGTTTTATGAGTCTAAATGTGTTTTGTATGTTGCTGAGTGTGCTTCTATTAACTCTCAGGCCCAAAGGAACATGTTTGCATTCGGCAGCAGGTTGTAGACAGTGTGTGAAACCAGAGACTGAGAGAAGTGCAGCTGAGGGCTGCCATTCTCAGCAACAGGCACTAACTGGATAGCAAATCCCTGCCTACATCCTAGGGTAGCACAGTAGAGTTTAAGAGGTCAATGCTTTCATAAATTAAAATCTATTATTGTAAAAGGGCATGATCCAGTTTACACATAGGGAGTTGCCAGTAGGAATCAAAGCATTTTTCCTCTCTGGGCCATGTCAAAGTAGAGATCCAGGTATCACAGGATCTACCTCCATGGTAATTCCCAGACATACGTAGTTCTCTGGGTAGGTTATGGGCAGTGCTTGACCACAGACTTGAAAGAGGAAGGGACTGATTCACTCTCCATGACCCTGCTTTGAGTACAAGAATACACTGAGTTACTGTCAGAACTCGCCCTGAAACATTTTTTATGATTCTAGGAAACTAACATGTGACAGACCAGAGTGTGTATGTCTCTTTTGCTATTTGGAAAACAAAGTGATGACCTTCTCTGGCTCAGTACTTAAGATAATACAAAGAAAACTATACAGAAAACCAAGGATATGCCACAGAACTTGAGTAACATCCTTCTTTGACGGAGTATCAAGTAGTTAAAATAGTAGGACCCAACATAACTTGGCAAATTTCTATCAAATTAATCAGTGACCTGATATGCAGAGTCAGGATATGTCCCTACCATTATTTTTTCCATAAATTATGCCAGTTTATAGTCCAGGTTAATTCTGTGTGAGTTGGGTCCTAGGTACCTCAGAGATTAAATATTTTTTCTTTTTTTTTTTTTCCCCAAGAACATGACTCTGTGGTCACTGAAATCCATAGACTCTCCCAGAAAAGCATCTTTTCATTTAGCAGGAGAGGTGGCTGACAGGCAAAAACAAACACTACAGTAGGTGAGGGAAATGAGGAATTTTCAGAAAATGGCAATTAACCCCTCAGGAACACCATACAGTCTATCTGCTTGAACCAGATAATAATGCATAAGCCGAGGAAAAGGCCAGTAAGAACTACCTGAGTAAGAGGGAGGTGTAGGGACAGACCAGCAATGAGGAGATAGCAGAGCTGTTATTGTTAGTATCTTTTGCTGCTTGCCTATGTCTTTAATTAGAAACAGCTAAAACGCCTACATCTAGGACAGTGAAAAAGGTAACTGAGCAAATGTCACATGAACAGGCACCTCAGGAAGAATCATAGAAACATTTGAAGGAAAAACGGAAGCAAATGCACCACTGGGACAGAAAATACCAAAATATGATGAAACTGTACTTCAGAAACTAGCAGGAGACAGGAAGAATGAGTTTACTGAAGTCAAACGTGTCATATCTCCTACTGTGGGAGATTGCTGGTCCCAAAAAAAAAAAAAATCAGCAAATCTACATTTCTTGGTAATCATATTTTCTCCATAACAGGTTATATAAAAAAGTCCCCCACAGACAGGAGGGTAGGCAGATGAATCAACAGATAACTTTACCCTGCAGTTCCACGGGGATGTGATGGATGTTTAAGTATTTCCAGTCACAATGCCAGAAAAAAAAGGGAGGAAGAGTCTTGCCTCTTAAGTGCAAATGTTTGGGAAGTTTGGAAAGGGCAGGCATCATTACCCAATGGGAATGAAATGATGGCAATGGAACAAACCCTCTCAAAACAGCAGTGGTAGTCCATTACTTGGGAACTTCATAGCTTTGGAAACAGAAAATGGCCAGATTAAAAATGCCATGTGTTAACCAGGATCCAGACCTTCTATTACTGTTCAGACTTGTACCAAATTAGCCTGCTTCTGAATTTCTCAGTAAGTTTTTATGTTTAACAACTTAAATCTAAGTAACCTTAAACTTTGTGTTCAGAGAGCAGAGAAAAATCCAAAATCCAGATCTGGATCTAAAGCATGGAGAAATAATCTTGGAAATATCACCCCTTCTTCCAAGAAGTTCCAACTGAATAGAATTCACAGAACCACAGAATCACAGAATCACAGAATCGGTTAGGTTGGAAGGGACCACAGTGGGGTCATCTGGTCCAACCTCCCTGCTCAAGCAGGGTCATCCTAGAGCATATGGGACAGGATTGCATCCAGACAGTTCTTGAGTATCTCCAGTGAGGGAGACTCCACAGCCAAATCTGTTCCAGTGCTCAGTCACCCGCACAGTAAAGAAATTCTTCCTCATGTTCGGGTGAAACTTTCTATGCATCCGTTTCTGCCCACTGCCTCTTGTCCTACTGGTGGGCACCACTGAGAAGAGCCTTGATCCTTCCTCTTGGCACACTCCTGTCAGATACTTATAGACGTTGGTAAGGTCCCCTCTCAGTCATCTGCTCTCAAGGCTGGACAGGCCCAGGTCCCTCAGCCTTTCCCCATGAGAGAGATGCTCCAGTCCCTGGATTATCTTTTTTGCCCTCCACTGTACCTGCTCTAACAGCTCCAAGTCTCTCTTGTGCTGAGGAGTCCAGAACTGGACACAGCACTCAGATGTGCCTCACCGGGGCTGAGTAGAGGGGCAGGATCATCTCCCTTGACCTGCTGGCAATGCTCTTCCTAATGACCCCAGGATACCATTGACCTTCCTGGCCACCAGGGCACACTGCTGGCTCATGGACAGCTTGTTGTCCACCAGCCCAAACCCTCTCTGCAGACCTGCTTTCCTGCAGATCAGCCCGAGCCTGTACAAGTACAATGAAAGCTGCTTCTGTTTCTGCAGCAAAATTGATGAACTAAGACACGGATGAACTTTCAAGTTCTCTGGATTTCAGTGTCCTGTCCCGAAGCAATTTGCAGTCTTTGGTGTCTGTGATTCTTCAAGCGGGGCATCCCCCTCTAGACAGACATCATTCTCTGAGATCCTTCAGTCAGGGACCAAAGGTAATAGCAAAGGTAAAGTCTTCTGTTCCTCACTTTTAATATACAAATGTACGCTAGTGATAAAAAGTACTGAAAATCCATCCATAACTCTACTGTGAAATTAACTGGGCACTTACAACCAAGTTGAAACAATTTCCAGCTATTTTATGCTACTCATTTAACTTCAAATATTTCAACTTTAAGATTTGTTATAAAGAGAAGGTATTAAAGGCAAAGAGTCGCTAAGTAAAGTTTCTTCCAGTTTTCCACCCACCAGATGGTTATTATCCTTAATAATACATACATAGCAGAAAGCACTTCTCTTCCCGCCAGTTGATACAGGATGCATCTTTTGGACGTTACAAGCTGTTCCCTATCACAAATCCATCATGTTTGTACATACCAGGTTCCTCCCCCACCCACCTGGGCATCAGCAATGCTTTTGAAACAGAACCAAATTAATTTCCAGGGAGCTTGCTGTAGTTATATTTTAATCTTGTGTTGTCATCTCACAAATTCAGAGCTATTTTAGCAGTCTATTAAATGCTTCTCTGCAGAAATTACTTCAAATGAAAGGAAGGTATAAATAACGGGAACAGTATTTCATTCTTACTCCTTGTTACATAGACTTAATTTGGGATCATGGCCTTGTTGCACAAGGCAAACAAGATGAATAAATAAGGATTTAAAGCAGTGGAACATTATGAGCAAGCCCCACAATATAAAAAGCCTCATCAGTTAGTGTCAAACTACATTGTTATTGGCCAGTGGCTGCACAGCTCCATTTTCCTATCATGAGACTGTTGCAAAAGAGCATCTGAGAGTGTGGCTGTATCATGTCACAAGAACCTGCTTGGGGACTGTGCCAGAAGGCTACAACTGATGCCACACAACACTGTGACATCTTAAAGGGACACTCCTGAGTCATCATTGCTTGACAACAGCACACTCCTGTCATACAGGCAAATTGTCTCTGGGCTGCAGCGCATGGGATTATTAACATCCAGGATGTATCCAGATTCTGCAGAGTATGGAGAGAGATGCCAAAAGCAAGCAGGTTTCATATCATCTGATTTTGGGTGCCTAAATCAGAAGGTTAATAATCTCATACCATCCAGAGACAGAAATACAAGCATTCAAAATACAGTTTATAGCTACAGCTTAAATGATATAGCTACAGCTTAAATGATATTGTCCTTAGCTGCCTCCTGAAAGAACCCATTGCTACCACTAGGGAACCATGGGGAAACTAGTCTAAGATAAATATCCACATTTAGATGTCCAGTGTTCAACACAGATTGGCTTAATTTAAATAATCATTTGCAATATTATAATGCACATGGCACAGGAGGACACACACAACTCAAAGAAACAGAAGTACTGAGCAAACGCTTATAAGTTAATATAAATCAAATTATATCAATAGGGCTTTGTCGCTGTTGAGCCACTAGCAAAGAGAAAAGACCCTCCAGAAGTTGTATGGATCAAAGAGATTTATTTTTTTATTTTCCCAACTTATATAGACTTTTCAGCGGTCACTCAGATTGGTCAGTCTGAAACTTCCCCCTGAGCCTATTGACCAGGCCTGAACTGCGCACATCTCGAGAAACTGTTTTAATAACATCCAAACTTTATCTTTGTTTATAAAAAACACAAGAAAATTCTCACAGGAAAGATCTGTGCCAGCCACAGGGCTTCACTAGTTTCAAACTGTCAAAGAACCACAGCAAAACTAGTTTGCTGCTGCCTTCACTTCCTGTTACAAACAGGAAGGCACTACCACAGTAAGGGTATATTCAGTAAGTAATTAAAAACTTCAACACATGAAGGAAAACCCCAAAGATAACTCGGTGCTACATTTGTTGGTATAAAGTTTCCTTAATTTCTTTCAGAATGCATTTTTAACAGTGTAGATGTGCACCTCACTGACCTCACTGAATTCCCAGCTACATGGTCACCATTTTAGTCCTGCTGCTAAAAGGAACTGTGTCGTTTATTTTCTAATAAGCTTATCAAACCAAGTTTTCAAATTAAAAAGAATAATTTCTTTGCAGTATTCTTGAAATACACTCTGGTCCTCTTTCCTTTGAGCTGCAATTCAGAATTACTAAGATCTCACATAAGGCTACATGAAAAAGATCAACAGGAGGCAAACCAAGCCAAGTGTTTCCCCAGCCCTGCCAAGAATTAAACACAGAGCTCCATCAGCAAGAGGGCTTTCTTTGGTAACAAAATCTGTCTCAGCCTGCATATAAAAGGTTTCCTAAGACTGCAGATTAAAGCTTAAAGACCACAAGAAAAGCCTCAGGACAAGAAGAGCTCCTATAGAAAAAATGCTGTATAGAATTTCCAGAAATAAAAAGGTAATAATTACTTCTAATAACAACAGTAATAGCAGCATTAGTCCCTATTTTTAATGATTCTCTTGCCCTAGAGATCTCAGTGCATTTTATAATTTATATAAACAACAGTGTGCAGTTCACTTAATATTGAAATCCAGCCATCTCTGAACAGAACTGCAAAAGACAACATTAAATTACATTTTATTATGTCAATTTAAAAAAAAAAAGCTATATTAATTTGAAATCACAAGTGAAGTTTCACAAGACATTTGGAGAAAAAAACAGGGCTACAAACCACTCGCTGGAAAAGTGCTATTGAATATTTAACAAACTGAAATGGTCAAGATTTCTTGCACATCAAAAGGAAAAATTAGACTACACTTCATCCCCTTACCTCTGCCAGTAGTGCACTGAAATAAGCTGGGGAGGCAGTTCAGTGATTGAAAGAGAGAAGCCCAAACACGGTATGGGAGTGCTCTTAAGAGCAGCTCTTAAGAAGGTTGGAAAAATGCACAGGCACTACTTGCCCTGGAAATAGATTTATTGGGAGCATGAAGCAGCCTGCAAGTTCTGTTCCACATTGCCTGTATGCAAGCACAGGCTGACATATAGACCATACATCTGACTGATAATGTCATATTAGTCTGATTTGTCTTAGCACAGTATTAAAGACAAAGGTGCAGTATGATGAACAAAACTGTAGCAAAAAAACAGATTTCTGAAGGAAATTATTCTGATTTGAGAAGAGTGTGCAACCCAAAGATAAATATCTGTCCTAGAGGAACCCTGCTTATTACTTAGCAGCAGTGAAGAAGGAGACTAAGGATTTAACTTTCTTCCCTTTTTATTAACATGCACAGTAAGTCAAAGCTTCCTTTGTACAAACCAAGATGGAAAACTGTTAGCCCTCTCCCAAAGTAACACATGGACCTCCTGTGATGTACCACATACAAACACTTCTAATTCCTTCTGCTCAGCTTTTCCATCACCCATCATTCATTCTTGTCACTGAAAGCCACCAAGCGTGTGGTATTTCTCAAGCACAGATCAAGCGTTACACTCAGAAAATACCGTAAAGTAAATAAAAAACTATAACTGGAGGTAAACAGAATTAAAACAGAAATTTAGTCCTGTTTTTCTTCTAAAATTATCCTTATGTTCTCAACCAAATCAGAAACACTAGTTTGGAAATCCTATATAAGGTGTCTCATTGAAACTCCCGTCATCCTGGATGTAACTAGATTTTAGGGCTAAACAACCCCCACCAAAAATAGATTTAAAAAAAAAAAAAAGACACACCAAAAAAAAACCCCACATCCTACTTGGGCTCTATATTGGGCCACACATTCTATATTGTGGTCAAAACAAAGGGCTTCAGTCCCAGAGCTGATAATCTAGTAATACCCCACCATGATTAAAACATGCTTCATTTACTTTAATATAAAATAGCTAAAGCCAGCAAGACAGAATTGTCTTTTCCTTTTAACCTGCTGTGATGGCTCAACTGCCCTCTGATTACATGAGGCTTACAAGTAATCTGAACACATTAATATGCAAGTATTTAATAACACTACAGTGATTAAGTGTCTAAAGTTATCTTAACCAGTTCACTGAATATCTAATGCAAAGTGAGCTAAATTTACAGTGGAAGTGCAAGGGCTCTGATTATGGCAAGAGTATTACAGTGGTTTCTTTCAGTCATTTTCTCCTGTCAAATTGATGCTCATACATGTTACAGAATTGTTTAACAATGAAAAGTAGCCATACTGCTGCATTCTCAAAAGTCTTGCCAGCACAAGGAACGGACCACAGAGACTTAAACTGCCCATTAAAGCTCATAAAGAGTCATCTTAGAGGGTGAAGCCCTGACATTGCACTGGAAATTTTGCTGCAGAAAAGACAGGAATTAGCACATTTTACTAACTTTAGAAACTTAGCAAGTAACAAAACCCACAGCTTTTAGCAGACTGAGAAGATCACACTGAACATGAAGAAAAGTGTCTTCACCAGGAGGGTAATGTACCACTGGAAGACAATCCAGACAGATGGTGGAATCTCTAAGCTGCACCTAGACAAAACCACAGCTGACCTGGTCTATCAGTACCAACAGTCCTGCTCTCAGAGGGATGTTGGGTGAGAGTATCCTTAAAGACCACTTCCAACCAACTTTTCCAGGATTCTGTGGTCTTGTGGGCAGATGCAAACCAAGCCAAAAACTAACTGCAGCAGAAAATGTTCACAAGAGCCCCTAGTATTGCAGTAAGGCCATACACCTGGATAACCCTCAGATAAGGGCTCACAGATCTTGTGCAGTTGCTTTCATCCGCAACTGCGTTTTTTTTCAAGAGGCTGATTATGGCCTTCCACCTATCAGAAAATATTTTAGGTGAATGACTGAAGCACACCAGCCACATCCTCCTTTAGTCTTTTCTCAGAAACACACTGTTTTGCCTATCAAACATGCCTATGCTGAAACACGAAGATGTTCCACATGTTCAAGTTAGAGGGAAAGTCTGGCACACCAGTTCCCTCCAGAACAGCTGGTGTTGGCATGTAGCTGGCTACAAATGCTCGAAGAACCTTAGCATAGCAAGGGGAGCTCAGTAGACGAAAAATGTTATCTTCTTTTTCTGTTACAGTCTTCATGGTTTAACTTTGAAAAAACATTCTCTGCTTTAAAAGCCTTTCATGCATATGAATGTGATTTTCAGCTTGTCTCTCAACTTCACTGTTACAAAGACTTGTTAGGAAAAAATAGTAAGTGGAAGGACTCGAGGGTAAATGAAATACACAAATTGACAAACCTTTCTTGTGTCTGGTTGCACCCTTCATCCCCACTGATACAAGACAACATTTTTTACATACCTTGAAAATTGTGTGCATGGATACGTCTGCATATGCCATTAAACACACTTGCATCTCAAGCTTTCATGTAGTCACTGGTATGATTTGCTCTGCAGGATAAGCATACTTTGAATTAGCTGGGGCAGTTCCCAAGACAATTTTTTTTTTTTTTTAAAGTTGTGGCAACAAGACCCTTACACAGATTCTTGGGGGGAAAATAAAAAAGAAAAGAAAAAGGAAAAAAACCAAAGCTGAAGGTGGCACCCACCACCTGAAGGGGTTGCCTCTGACTGCAAAATTTTTGCTCGATTTTTAATACCTGACATCCTTCTCACTTCAGTAGTAGAAGAAAGAACTGATAATGAATACAACTCTTTCTGTGACTACTGTGGAAAACCTTTGCATCAACCTAGCTGTCAGATACTGTAAAAATAGCACTCAGAAATTCATAGATCTCCAGAAGATGCATTCTAGTCCAGAAAGGGAGAGGGTTAAAAATGTGAGTCCTGAATTCTTATGATCTGCTGCAAAAATGTAAAGAACTCCCTTTAGCCCACATGAACCAAATTAAAAGGGAAGTTTTTGAAATGACCAATAGATCATATGTGGCAATCAAAGTGAGGTCTTGCTCCCAAATGAAGCTTTTTGCCTTTTCCATAAAGGAAAGTGCTAGATGAAACTAATAAGTAAGGTATAACTAACAGGCATTAAATATTTACATGCTAAGACTGGGGCATCTGTTTGGAGTGGTTCATTCTCTAACACCTCTTTTCTTAGCCTCTTCTCCAATTTGAAGATTTGGGTTTTTTCCTCCTACCTCACTAATACTTCTCTCCTTGTTACTTCAGTTTCATCTTTCTCCTCCCAAATAGTTTTACATTTTGCCTCACACTTCCTTAGAGATATTTAGGATGTTCATTAGTCTTGACAAACTCAGTCAAACCAGCACGCCCC
Organism: Grantiella picta; assembly: GCA_013397955.1. Lineage (NCBI taxonomy): Eukaryota > Metazoa > Chordata > Aves > Passeriformes > Meliphagidae > Grantiella > Grantiella picta. Next base: position 36,248 of record VZRM01001225.1, read on the forward strand.
AGCAAACCACAAGTATACACAGGTTTTAATGCATGCAGGCGTCATCTGGCATGATTTATTTCAATTTTAACACAGATTTCTAGGAATTATATTTAAGTATGCTTTCTAGCAAGGTAATCTTAAAATGCTAAAACATCAGAAGTGAGAGCAAGTCCACCACATTTTCTAGTGAACTGCTTGAAACAATCTTCACTGAAATACTGCACCTCTTTTAGAGTAAACTCATCTATTCCATTGTAATATTGCAAAGACTGGAAACTTCCCCTACTACGGCATCGTGTTCTCATCTGGAGTTATGTGTATACATGAAGTCAACTTTTGAGACTCTAGAGAAAGCAGTGAAATATACCTATGTATTCAAATCCATCTCCACTAAGGATCATTTTTATGCCCTTCTCTGAAGTTCTGCCAGCCAATGTTGCCATGTTGGTTTTGGATAAAATGTCCTAAACTGGACATAGGAATGCAGCACTCTTACCAGTATTTCATGTAGAGGTAAAACTACATCTGTTTGTTTACCTGCTATTCCAATTTTCAGCAGAGTCCCAGTGTTCATAGCAGAAACTTTTTGCACATCACTTTAGTAAAAACCTGTCTTGTGATAGGTACCCACTTTCATAATTACTGCTCTAAGTTATTCCTTTCTAGGAATTTCTTAGAACAGGTATAGCCAATATTCTCTACTCCAGCACAGACTATGTTTTATTTATCTGTAAAAAATGTGATGACTTTAATTTAGATTACACTGTAATAATGCAGTATAATTACAATATTATTTGCTAATAAATAATTTAAATAACATTTCAGAGCACTGGTAAAATGTTGAATAAATATAAAGCAAACAGATTCCTGAGGTACCTTGTCAGGAAACAGACATCTTGTTTTTTTCCCAACAGCAACTTTTTAAATCTGCCATGAAGCCAGATTTTAATCCATCTAATATATAGCCTCTTAGAGCCAAGTTTCTTTGGTTCCCCCCATCAAGATGTTAGAGTGATAAGACAAATGCCTTCGAGAAATTCAAGTACACTACATTCATTCTGCTCTCTTTATCAGCCAGATCTATGATCTTGTCAAGTGATGACAGTTTTGTTTGACAGAACACATTTCCATAAAACCATCTTGACTGGCAATAATATGCTCTTCGTCGCTAACCTTTCGTTGATGGCATCCAAACTGCTCTGTTGTGCTGCCAAGACTTCTGCAAAAGTCGCTATTCTGTTGAGTGGTGCATAGTCCCTTATAATTCTCCTAAGTATTCGTATTATGGTGGCACTCCTGCATTGTTACAGAGCTTCTCCACTCTCCAACACTCTTTAATACTTAACTAACGGCTCAGAATTCAAATGCTAGATTTATTTATCTTTTAAGATTTCAGAACTGCTGGTCATAACATACTTACTTTTAGCCAGTGCTCCCCATATTCCACTTTTACTATAATGAATAAATGTATAATATCTATAACATCATAGGAGGGTTAAAAAACAGAGCAGAAACAGCTGCTGAATATTTCTAGCTGTCCTGCATCACTATTTATAATTTTACTCTCAGTTTAGCAACAGATAACTTGACCCAATTTACATCAATCAACCAGAGGGGTATTGTTCATAATATACCTTTAAAATGCTGTCTTACTACTTAACTACAAGTTAATTTTAATAGATTTTGGCATTCACTTTACCCCCATGGCTTGCTTTAACATAGGGACAACTTACAAATCAAGTTAGACAAAAATATCGTCATATCTGTTTTATGCTGAAAGAACTGGGAAAAAAACCAGTACAATAAGATGGTCTAAAAATAACAATGTGCATGGAAGAAAACACACTTCATTGAAAAAAATAAAATTAAACAGCAAGCAAAATTTAGAGAACTGCTACTTCAATGTTTTTCACTTGACTTTGAATGTTGGCAGTTACTTCTTATTATTTTTCCAAGATATGGGGAAATACATAAACCTAGAAGACTCTTAATTGTTGTACAATGTAAAAATAGAACTGTTGCCTGCGAGAAACACAGCTGAAAGAAATCACTTTTAAGAGAACCAGAAAATACTTCATCTTAGATACCAACACCCCTGACACACGCTCTCCATTTTCTGGTTTTGAACCCAGGGAAGTTGTACAGGGAGTTGAGAGACAGACAACTCTCCAACTCTAACCTTTCCCAACACAAACAGAAAACAAGGGTAGATTCTGAGCTGTAGTTTGTTAAAAAGTGACCATCAGAGCTACACAGACATAGAGGTGTTCTGACTCCTTCACTTGATTGGGTCATTACCTAAAGGCTGGTGAATTCGAATACAGCTTTTTATGCAGCAAAAGTGGATTCCATTCTGTTTCTCTGAGGAGTGGGAGGAAATGGCGGAGAGGCATCCATACCTCTCCCAATATGTTCAGTGCTGTTGTGCTTAGCCGTGCATATGCCAGGGACATGAAGCATATGGCCCGGGGGCTGGCACTGTCCCGTTTAGCAGATGTCTTCAATACAATTTGCCATAAAAATCTTTTGGGGGACTGGTTAACTGCTTTTTATCAGACAGCTCTCTCTCTCTGGTTGATAGAGAGTTATTCACCTTAACAGAAATCCCACTAAGCACTTTAGAAGAAATTGTGCAGCTTTTCATATCCAACAACTAGAAAATAAGACTTCACTACTTTCTCAAATTAAGTCTGCACCTAGCAGATAGACTGACTGCAAACTGACTACTAGGTGCCACAGGAAGACATAAATCTTCCTAAAGTAGTTATGCTGCTTTGGTTTTTTGAACCAAGGAGTCAGAGACAGGAATCAATCTTAAAGGCAAACACTCTTCCCCTTGTGGCATTATTCCAAAGCAGCCAAGGATGAATACACCAGGTAATTTGTGCAAGCCTGGCATGCCAGCAGGCAAAGAGGAATACTCACACAGCTTAACAAAAATAGAAGAGAGCAAGTAGCTATTTGGAAATCCACTGTAAATTAATCTTGCATGTTGGCATTGTAAGGATTTACCAAGTTATTTAAATTATGAACAATACTTAATCCTGTGGGCTGTTTACAAACTCTGCCTGAATTGTTTTATAGACAGTTAATTCCTACTTTGAGTTAGTACATTTGACAACCCCTTCCCCACAGGGCTTCCAGTGTTCGGGCACATCCATCAAGATGATGGACAAAATAATCCTGATAGAAATTATTCTTTTTTCCCTTTGTAGAGGACACACCAGACAGTGGAGTAATGGTTGAACGGGAGAAGAAAATGCTGTTGCACAATATCAATGCCCTATACCAAATCACATGACAAAACTTGAAAATCAAAGCATCAAAGGCAATTAGCTCCTAGTCAGTGAGCTCAAAGGCAGAAGAACAACCAAAGCTGACTTAATTTCTATTTTTGTTTCTTTCTTGTTATAAAGGCTGGACATTTTCACGAAGTATCATGATCTGGTTTAGTTGAGATCAACATCTGTACCACTCTAAAGCTTCTCCATCCTCACATACAAATTAGAAGGGAAAGAGTAGCACACTTTGTGATCCCTCATGAAAATACTTTACAGAATGAGACCCAAGAGGACCCAGGAGAACTGCCCTTCAAGTGTCTCAAACTTGGAAACTGCAGTTCCACAGTGAGCATTTTCTTCCTCCCAGCTAGTGGTAGAGAATTCCTATTTCCTACCTGCCATTATGAACGTGCCAGGCTTCTCCCAGGTAATGCTTCTGATAATCATGCAAACAACTCACACAAGAGATCTCTTTAATGATTCCTTTATCAGTGTGGTCAAACACCCTGACTAAAAATGAAATTAGATTGCCTCAAAGAAGTCCAGTCTTCAGTGAGCAAGGGTCTGCCTTAAAAAGAAGAATGAGAAGGCTTTTTAAAATGACTCAACAAAATAAATACTATCTTTTCAACCAAATTAAAGATAATCTGTATTATTTCTCCTCCACCCTCTTCTGTGACCACCTTGGGCCAGATTCCTTGTGTCTGAATCATGGAATAAACCATCCTTTAAGAACAAGAATAAGCTTAGCTCCCCAGTGTTTTCACCACACAGTTGTAAATACCCCAATGGACAAAGCTTCTCCTCCCTTCTTTGGGAGGTTATTCCCTAGTCTAATACATTTCAGTAGCCACTTGGGATTCAGTACTCCACATATCACAAATTCTGAACAGATTAAGGAAAAAGTGTGTAATTCTCCTGACAAATTACAGTCCATGTAACCTTAATGAATTTTCCTGTATCCTTCTCTGAGAAGTTAACCACTTAACTTGAGATTTTCACTAGTGTCTTACCATTTTGCAACACAGCATAAGAAGTATATATGAAAAGATTTAAATTAATAGAGCTATTTTTATTGTCAATCACTGCTTAATCCTTAGAAACATTTTTTCATTGGCCCCTATCTAGCAAAGCACTTACAAGCACATTCTTGTCCAACTATATGTCCCAAAGTCCCAGGGAAATAAAGCATGCTTCATGTTTTCCATTCAAGTCAAAACATAGACAGGAGTATCACACATAACTGAACTATTTCAATCTAGTGTGAGCCCAACCTATCCGCCCAAACCACTTAAGCATCTGCTGATGACTAGACTGAGCAGATTACATGAAGAATTGATATAGATTTTACATGTTTGTAAAATCACCTGTTCAAATTGAGGAGTGTAAGTCTCGATGTAGTCATTGCTATCTACATAAACCCTTACTCCCCTGCAGCCCACGAGCACTATGGGTCTATTTGATCTATGACACCATCACAGTCTTTGCTCGGATATTAGATCTATTATATGATCACAATCTGTGAACAGTTTTGTCTTCTGACTACTCAGCTGTTCATCTCTGCAAAACTGTAATAACTCCGTGGTTTGACATTGGTAGTGCAGAGTGATTGTTTCAGGTGACCTCAGCAATGCCGCACTTACATTTTCAGAAATTAGAAGCTACCTCAAACATTTCTACCCCCAGTCTCATGATTAGGCTGTTAAATTACTCTTTTGGATAAAAAGCAAGAACAAAATAAACTACCGCCATGACTGGGATTACTAAGAAAAAAAAAAAAAAAAAGAGGCTAGAAAAAGCGATTTTCTTGATGCAACTCTTCCAAGAAAGGCTGCAAAAAACATTTTCAATTATATTTTTAAAAAAAATAAGTATGATCTCTGTGGTGCATGGGTAGCTAGACTCAAACTAAGAGAAAGAAAAGGAAAGTGAAAGAATGTCAAGCATTGCCCATTTGTCTATTTTCTGTGGAGAGAAAGACGTATCCTTGTGGTAAATATAATAGCATGTGCATGGAAGTGAGGCAGGGGCACAGATGTATGAGATCATTTACTAGAGAAGCTGGGAGAGCAACTCACAATAAACAACTTAGTCGCCAAATGTAGCCCTTTTACTATTCAAACTGTCCACAAAGACCAAGCCATTTTTATAGATGTTTCCTGTTTGTACTCATCCAGACAAATATTTCCTTCTAGCCCACACCAGTGCAAATGCTGGCTTAAGGATTCAGCACTCAAAATGAGAGCACTGTGACTGCTCAGGCAAGTCAGCTGGCATTGCTATTGCTCCAACTAAGCTGCATATACTAAATTACTTTATACAGAACTAAAACTTCTGAAAGTTCCATTTCAGTATCTACATGTCACGGCTTATTTGTCCCAAAACTTAGCACAAAAAACCCCTGCTCTTTCTGTACACTTTACGATGGATATGAAGAACATGTCACCATAGGATTTTATTGCAAGGATAGTCATTTTTTTACTTATTTCTGCAGCTCTGCTTTAAAGCACAGAGAGAAAAAGAGAATTTAGTAGACAGTCTGAGAGACAAGACAGGTAGAATTAGTCCGTTTTATTATATCTGCTGTGTCCCTTTCCTCTATCCTTTGAAATTCAATTCCTTGTTTGCTGATATAGCATCTCATAAAAGTTTAACCGGAATACACATAAAACATTTCTTCTGTAAATCTGAGATTTATCTTTTCAGAAGGCAGGTGTAAGTGCAAGAGAATCATACAGCTACTTTTCTCAATATAACTTGACTACAGACTTCATACAGCTCCCAGAATACAGCATGGTGATATCATGTATTGGGTAGGTAATTTTATATACATTCACTGTAGTTCACTTGCAAACTCTGTCAATTCCTATTAAGCTGCAACTGTAGAAGTACTTATGTTTCAAAAAATAAAACAATTTGGGGTTAAGATCTGGGATTTTACGAACCTCATGGAAAAGAAATGGTTTTTTCCCCAGAATTAATCTCAATGGTAATACATCCATTTTCCATGAAGACTGTGATTCTTTGGGATAATACAATTCTGCATATATTAAATATCAGTTTTAAACACTGATGTTCCTTTATAAAACTGGGTCTTTTGTTCAACTCAGACTGCTTCATATTGTGATACTTCTCTGCTTTCTGTAAGACAGGTAAAACTAAAGGTATGAAACAAAAAACAAAGTTTAAACGTTGTTCAAATCCTGGGCGCTAAAACAGGAAAAAAAAAGATTTGCTGTAATTTGGCCCTGAGAATAGATGAAATGAAAGGTACATCAAGTAGTAGAGGATTAAAACAAGATATGGAAGAATTCAAGAAGGATTGTGCTATCTCAGAATTAGAAGGTTATCAGTCATCAGACACCATGTATCCCCTGACCTAGGAAAAAAAAATCAGAGAGCACTGTACTCTGCACTTGCTTATGATCTAATAAAACTTTTCCTCAGAATGGGCTTCTTTTCATAAAATCTGACCCAGTAAAGCATTCACCAAACTTTGTTTTTAGGTACAAGTGATGCCATGCATTTCTAGGAGACTATTCACATGACATAAGAATTCACAGAGTTCAAAGTCTGCTTCAGAAAATCAAAATAATTAAGTTCTTGTAGGATTAAACCCATTACTAAACCTCTAAGGCATATGATTTCGTTGGCACAATGCTAATCATCACAGTGCTTTCTAACATCATGCTTTCTGTCCTGGTAAACCTGTCTCACTAATTTCATCTTAAACTAAGATTTTTAGCAGTTCTCATAGAAATTAGACAATTACTTGTAATTCACATAAACAGAGTCAAAATGTCAAATGTTATTTATTTCTTTCTTAGGCAAAAGTACAAATAAACACATTAGCAAGAAGGCAGAAAATTGTTTGACAGCAACACCTACTGTTCTATAAAGAGATTTTTAATGCATGAGAGGTCTTAGAACAACTATATTTCCAAGAGATTACTCAAGGATTACAAGTCTCTTTCAAATGAGTTAATCTTAACCTAATTAATATTTCTAATTTTACAGATGGGGTGATTGACATAACTGACATTTTCAAATTAGGTCTCCTGTATTGAAATTACTACATTCACATTGAGAACTGAAGAAATGCAGGATCTTTGAATATCAAGATAATTTTTTAGGAACCTATGCATTGGCTAAGCCACAAATTACCGGAGTTCATTTTTGGGAATTGTGGTCTCTGTGATGAGACCATGGATATCATTAGAAAGAAATGGGTATCTGTTCAGTAGTTTGACTAGTGTCTGATTATAAAGCTAATAGCTTTGTGGTCTGCAGGCCAGACTGAAAGGAGGGCTAGAGGCTTCTGATCTAAAGAAGTTACCCATTCGCTCGTAATACCAAGCCCTGGAATATAGTTGTTATGCATAGAGGTAGGCAGTCACACCACAGAAGAAAAGCCACTCTCAATTCAAGCATGAACTCAAGGCTCAGTTCATTAACAAATCCTGGAGCCTAATTGTTTCTCCATGACCTTTGGGGAAATTTGAGTTTAAAGCAAGGCATCAGCAGGCTACACTACTTTTCAGTCACAAAATGTCATCATGGTAGAGGAAACAAACTCAAGTGGCTCTAGTCCATTACATCCAGAAAGGTGTGGGACATGCTTGCAAAGCAGCAGCTGCAGCCATTTAACAATACATCCTTAAATATCTAGGGCTGTCTCCAGTCCCATTTTGCTTTATTTGAAATATATGACTCTAATACTCATGCACAAAGAAACTCTGATCTTTGAACTGCTCCGCCTCCTGAGTCATTAAGAAAATACCAGTATCTCTACCCTGTTGTTCCACAGAATAAAATATCCTAGAAAATACATATAAAATAACAGTGCTGTCTTTATATAATTTTATTTATTATCTCCAAAGTCTCGGTATCTTTTGCCAATCCTCTCTACTAGCAAGTTTTCATCAGCAAGTACAAGATATGTTAAATACTGATCTATTTCTGCCCTCACAATATGTTGGTTCACTGCAGCAGTCTATAAACAAAAAGAAACAAAGACATAAAATCTGGGAAAAAACAAACACTAAACATTACAAAACTGGAACTGGATGTACTTGTAACATCAAGCTTCAGTTGTATCTCCAGCAATACTGAAAGACCAGTTTTCGACTAGAGAGCAAGACTTGGTTAATCTGGAATGTTTTAAATAAAAACTACACCACTCATCTTTCAGTCTCAAATCAGAAAGTGTGCTTTTTCAAAACTAAACTGTTGTGAGTTACAAGTTGCTCAGAATTCAAAAGTGAAAACAAAGTTACCTGAAGACGTCAGACCCATTTAGATAAAACAACAAACAAAAACCATAAAAACTTTTAAAAATTAAAGAAAAATGACAACAAAAAAAAACCCCAAAAACCAACCTGTTCCTCATGTTTTAGGATATAGGTACTTCAAACATGATTAGAGATTAAAATGTCTAAGTCTCTAAACTACACTAGTTTTCATTATGAAGAAATTAGCTATTATTCTGCAACTTGGTGAGGCAGATTGTGCGCAATGATGCTACGCGCTATTTACTGTACTGAATTCAATTTTGCCTTGCATTTGCTTTCTCTGTGGTGTTTACCTAGAGATTTAAATATCTCTATTATTAAAATACCAGAATATCATTCCATAAGCAAATTCTTGTACAGTAGAGAAGGGAGGCATTACTAATGCCATTTCACAGTTGAGCTATGTAAGTCTTGAGAGATTAAGGCAAGATCTCTCAAAAAGTGGACTCTGAACCAGAAAAGCTTTGTCTGTTATTTTTACAGAATGACAGAATGGGGTTGAAAGGGATCTTTGGAGACCATGTCCTCCAAGCCCCTTGCTAAAGCAAATTCACCCAGAGCGGGCTGCCAGGATCACATCCAGGCGGCTTATAAACAGGAGATTCCCCAGCCTCCCTGGGTAGCCTGCTTCAATGCTCAGTCACCCTCACAGCAAAGGACCTTCTCCTCATGTTAGGAGAGTTCCCTGTGTTTAGTTGGTGCTTGCTCCCCCCGCCCTGTCGCTGGGCACCACGCTCCTTGGGGCAGTGAGCAGCAGTGCCCCGGCTGCAGCGCACAGCACTCCGCCACTTGCAGCAGCAGCAGCAGCGTTCCGGCTGTTTTCAGAGACTCAAAAGGAGACCCGCTCGGTAAGAGTAAGCGGCAGTGGAGACCCCTCAGATTAACTGCAGGAGCCTTTGTTTCCCTCTGCCCAGCACCCCCCATGCCGCGCCCTCCGCGCCGCGCCCCGGGCAGCCTCAGCCAGCCCCGCGCTGGCGCCGCAGCGACACCTGGCGGCCCCCGCAGGCACCACGGGCGGCGGGAGCGGGGAGCCTGCGCTACGGATGAAGGTCAAACACATATTATAGGCACGCGTATCCATGTAACATACAGGTATCTATACATCTAATATACCTATATGATATAACAACAACCTTAAAATCCTGTTTGCAGCCTCCAACTGTCAGAGCTCTCAGAAGCTCTGAAGTATCTGAGTTAGTACCCAGCAAGAAACTACAGTAGAGAGTAGGACCCTCATAAAATTCAGGACAAATCTAATTTACATCGCAAGTGCATTTCTTTAAATTGTTAAGATTTTACTTGAGTGTTTAGAACAGGCACTGCTGAGGAACGACACCCAATTGCTAATCTGAATGTGACATGTATGGCAGCAGCAGTAGTACAGACAGCTTTCTGCTGAAGTCAAAATTATTCTTAAACTCCTCCTGCACAACAAATGGAGAGTTAGATCTCTAATCTAGTCAGTTTATAGCTGAAGGTACTGAAATTTGTAACATGAACACTGAGCTGCATCAAAACTGATTGTGTGCTGTGGTTTACAGATCAGCTAAGCAGACAAAACCCAAGATCACAATGGAAGTAAGCTGGTCACCAATGCAACTGTCCCGAGGGAATGTTACAGAGTCAAAATACACCAAATATTTAAAACTCACAATCACACCAGAGAGAAAAATGAGAAGCACAGTTTGTACTCCTTCCCAATATGAGAATCATCTGTCCTTCCATGGCATGAACTGACTTCCATGGCCTGCCCTGATCAACCCATTGGAAAGCTCAGACTCCTGGAGCAGTAGATGAATAGCCTGCCTTATGTCTGACTGACAATGCCTTAACCCAAGTGCCATAATTCTGAAGCTATCTGTGACACCTACATGTCCTTTAACAAGGTACAAAAATTATGAGACACATAGCAATAAGTAAAATGAACTCCAATTTATTTCCCAGCCATTCTTACAGAAATAGCATCTAACTCTGTTTTCTGAAGAACGGAATATGGGCTACTTAGGAGCAAAGAGCTATGTTACCATAGTAGAATGACTTTACTAAACGCCATGCTCAGTGGCTGAACACAGTGTTTTAATGGTACAGTTACATGTCATCTAGATGTCAGTTGGCTTGAATTTGTCTCCTCAGAACACACTGAATATACAAAATGAGCCTGATTGTGCGTCCTGGTCCAAAGTAACAATTTTTACAGACATTACAGCCCCTTAAAATGGACTAGAAACACATAGTCATTAATGTTGTCAACCATTTGCTTAGCAGGTGATGCAGCTGTGAATCTTCAACAGGAAAAAATATCTGTGTGTTATTTACCCTATTCGGACACCAGTGCAAGTCCATTACATGCAAACAATACAACACTGAGTTGAGTGGTATGGCGACACACCTGAAGGACGGGGTGGCATCCAGAGGATGGACAAACTTGAGAAATAGGAATCTCATGAAGTTTAGCAAGACCAAGTGCATGGGCTGGGGATGAACAGATTGAGAATAGCCCTGCAAGAAGGATTTGGGGATGCCGGGTGAGAAGCTGGAAACGATCCGGCCATGTGCACTCCCAGCGACAGAAATGCAGCTGTATCTTGGGTTGCATCAAAAGCAGCATGGTCAGCAGGGCAACGGAGGGGATTCTATCTTCCCCGCCAAGACCAAAAATCTGCACATGGGAACATCCGGGCAGTCTCTCCCCCAAGAGCTTTTTACAGTGATCTCCCTCCACGTTGCTCCAACTCTTGCAGTCATTCCTCAAGGACATTTTCTTCAAAAAAATGTTATTATTGTTCTCATTTTCCTTGCTGCTTCCTTTACTTGTCTCTTTGTTCAATTACTGATTCCTTTTTTGTCCTTGAGCCTTCTGTTTCTATCCAATGAGACTTTTCTGGTTAAGAAGTGTGTAAAATTGACTCTCAAGCATATGAACAGCACACAGTGAAAATGAAGCTGCTTCAACCTGTACTAGATTATATGAGTTCATGTACATCAAATTCAGTATAAACTCAACTACCATTCATTCACACACTGCATGCAAGACCACCTCACTTTGCACCTTCACTTTTAACTAGTTAAACCATAAACAGAAGCAGCTAAACCATTAGAGGAAACAGCTTTATCATCAAAGCAAGTATTTTCAAAATAAAAAAGGTTTAATACTCCTCCATTACTCTCTCTCTAGACATCTGATCACTAGATGCATTGTTAGTGCATCAGGGACCTGACATGAGAAACACAAGGAAACTGATAGCAGTGGAAACTTTGTGTGAAATCGGTGTGACAACATCATTCGGTGGCAAGGTGCTGTTCCATTCCTGAGGAGCAGAGCCCAACTCACACACTTCAGTCATGGCTTTCTACTAGTCCCATTTTTTATAATCCAAGTTAGTTCTCTGATGTGCTTCAAATAATCTTGTGTGGGCTGACATCTATTCTCAATATTCTAATATCAAATATTGGGCTCTTTTACATGTAAATTATTTCTACATACATGTTTCTAAATATATGCAGTTAATAAGTTTTATCATTCTCTACTCCCAAAATTACCTAAAAAAAAAAATTATTCCCCCAAGCATGTTCATTATTTGCAAGTGTTTGTTGAACCATTTTTCTGAATAAATTACAGTCTGCACAAATGCCAAGAATGTCTATGATTGGTAGTTTAAACCTCATGATTGTTTTCTGTTTTTCCACCTGAATGACTCAAAATTTCTAAGCAAACCATTGCAAATACTAACTACCCATATTTAAGAGCTAACTGAAAACGCCCGAGAAATAACAGTGTTGGCACAATGTAAACACAAATTAGATACCTGAGAGTTCACAGAAAGCTAGGAGACAGACAATATAACAAAATATTATGTTTTCAGAGATGCACTTTTCTTTATCTGGCATGGTGTACCTCCCAGAATTACAGCTCTGGAGATGTTTCCCAGTTAATACCCAGCCCTATTCCCATAATAAATATCCTGCTCCTTGCCTCATCACCAAGCAGAGCTCTGGCTTTGGTCCTGAGCCTGCAGTCAGCACAAAAAGTTTCAAGCAAAGGGTTCACAAGCTGGAAAGAAAAACATCAAAACCAGGTCCCACTTACCCTTGAACCCATTTCCATGCTGTACTTGTTATCTTGTCCTATTTTCCCTTGAAAGCTTTCAGCCCCACTGAGGTTTTCTTACTTTTAAGTGATTCAGGCTACTCTAGAAATTGCCACTAAAACAACTGACACTGCTAAATCCATAACTGCAACTGAAGTGCAACGGATATGGAAATTTTAGCTTGCAGGCAGCATTAGTTTTAATTTCCATTTGCACTGCAACCCATGAGACACATCTCTGGAAATCACGTGAAAACATTCTAATACACCTAAATTCACATATATATGTGCGTATTTCAACTTGTTTATCAATAGCCTGGACAAAGGGATAGAATGTTACTTCATCATCAGCTGATGACTCAAGTCTGGGGAGAGCAGCTGATCGACCTGAAGGCTGTGCTGCCATTCAGTGGTACCCTGACAGGCTGGAAATTTAGGGGGAAAAGAAACCTAGTGAGGTTCAGTGAGGGTAAGTGCAGGGTTCTGCACCTGGGGAGGACTAACCCCAAGCACCAACACTATCTGGGGGCTGTCCCACTAGAAAGCTGCTCTGCCAGGAAGGACCTGGGAATCTAGTGGATGACAAGCTGACCACGAGCTGGCAGTGCCCTTGCGGCCAAGAAGGGCCAATGATATCCTGGGGGTGCACTGGGAACAGTGTGGTCAGCAAGTCAAGGGTAGTGATCCTGCCCATCTACTCAGCTTTGGTGAGACCACATCTGGAGTGCCATGTCTACTTCTGAGCTCCTCAGTACAAGACAAGGAGCTACTGGAGAGGGTCCAGCAGGGGCCACAAAGATGACAAGGGGTCTGGAGCATCTCTCTTACGAGGAGAGACTGTGGGAGCTGGGCCTGCTTAGTCTGGAGAGGAGAAGACTGAGAGGGGAGCTCATTAATTCACATAAGTATCTCAAACATGGGTGTCAAAAGGATGGTGGCAGACTTCTCAGTGGTGCCCAGTGGCAGGATAAGGAACACTGGCCATAAACTAAAACACAGGAAGTTTCACCTCAACATCAGGAAGATGTTTACATCTTTACTACATCTTTACAATGAATGTGACAGAGCACTGGCACAGGCTTCCCAGGGACGTTGTCAAGTCTACCTCTCTGGAGACATTCAAAACCCACCTGGACAAGTTCCTGTGTCACCTGCTCTAGGTGACCCTGGCTTGGCAGGGGGGTTGGGCTAGATGATCTCCAGAGGTCCTTCCAACCTAACAATTCTGTGATTCTGTGTAGCAAGCAGTACAGAAAGGGAACAGACCATCATTTGTGGTTTCCAATTACAGACACTTAACAGTTATACTGTTCCTTCTTTTTCTTCATTTTGTCCAGTTTCTGAAAATTAGAGGCTAGAATACAATTCTCCTGATTTTACACAGCATTAAACAATAATTTAAATATTTTTAAAATTATAAATATTATGTTTTCACCAGACTGGTACACAGGTCAGCCTGATGTCCCTATACTTCATCTCCACTCTCCAGAGTGGGCTAGCATTTGTTATGCTGTAACCTGCAAACTCATTTGTGTTTGCTATTCATTGTCATCTATAGACAGGACCTTGAGCACACAAACAACTGGATTACATTATTTTTAGTGCAAGCACACCAACTGTCCTTGCTGGAAGGATCCCACACTAGGCAGTGAGCTGAAGCTCTCAGCACAATTCATAGACATAAGAAATTTATACAAGAAACTCACTTATGCATCTGGGACTCTAATATTACAATTGTGGTAAGCATGTAACACTCAGGTTTCGTTAAATCCTATAGGAAATCTCATTGAAGATAACTGGAGAAAATGAACAGAAAAAACGCAAGTGATAGCAGTAATTCAACAATAGAAGTAAAACCAAAACCAACACAAAAAGCAGCACGATTCCAGGAACTTAAACAAATAAGAGTATTTTTCTCTATGCCACTGTAGGAGTACATAGACTGTAAGAGCATCTGGTTCATTATGCTACCCAGTTAAAGACTATTCAGTGTAATAGAAGTAACAAGAAAAGCAACAAAGCAAACAGACACACATACATTCATGAAGAGATAATAATGTAGACAAAGACCAGAACTTCTCAGGCACTGATTGGGTGGGCTGTTAGAAGGAACTACTTAGACATAGGCAGGGGCAAGGGGGAGGCAGGGGGTGAAGGAGGAACAGAGAAGAAATCAAGACTTCATGGAGAAACCAGAATACAATTGAGATCTGAGTGCCAACAACTCGGGAAGGGATCATGCCCCATTGGGAACAGGGTGTGTGTTGCTGGGGTCTAAATGCCAGCAGCTGGAGCAGGGACTGTGGCTCACAGGGCTCATATGTTTAAGTGCCAGCAGCTGGAGACACCAGACTGTTTATATTTCCCTATATGACGGGAATTTAACTGTGTACACACATGTGTGTATGCACATCCAACCTTAAGCTGGACTAGCCATGAAGTAGAAGACCTGTACATGGAAAGACTCCAGTTCTGAGTCAGCAGCCAAGTAAGGGTCACAGTGTGAGTGCACAGACATTGGATCACCACTTGGTGGTAGGTATGGTATCTGAGGGAAGCACAAGCAAGCATGCTTGTGAGAACAGTGCATGAGCATGTGCATCTGTTCAGCTACTGAAGATCAAGCCAGACTCCCTGATAAGTAGGGGGAGGTCCACATAATGGGTGAGGGACATGAGTCTAGGCATGGATATTAGAGCCCACACTGACATTACAGAGATCTTTGAATGCTGATACATTTGGGAAGCTAGAAAGCAAGGACTCATGTTCTCACTGAGGAGCTTCAACCCTTACCAGCTGGAGAGCAGAAACAGGCCTTGGCTATCTGTATTTCTGTTTATGCAAATGCTGGTAATTCACAGTGTTTCCCAACCTCTACAATTTCTTACAGGTCTAGACTGGCTGACAGCTCTTCAAGCTATATCCTTGCTCCTCTTAACTGGGAGTCTTCACAAAAGCCTTGCCAACAACTTCCTAATACAAACTGGAAGAGTATTCCTTCCTCTCTCCATCACTACTTCTCTCTCCCCTTCATTCCCGGTGACTGGGCACTTATTTTACAGACCAGGTGCTATTAACCATGGTAATTTTCACCTTTTCTCCCTTAGGTTTTAGGTTACTTAAATAACATCTAAATTGAGTCTCTTATTTGGCATATAGGCCTTGCTAGAATCATAGCCCTCCAGCAGCCATGAACACTAGAGATATAGGAGTATTATTCTCCTTGCAATTGTCTTCTCAGAAATAAGTGTCCAAAAGCTTTAAAAACACATAGTAAAATAAAGTTTAAAAAATCATTAAAAGCTATGAAAATTAGTCTGCCTAAAACTATTTATTTTTACACTAATTTTAAAAAATTAAGGAATGATGCATCCTTTTATCCCAAAACATCTTTCACAAAGCCAGTATATTTTAGGACAGCAATCTTCCCTGAGAGATGTCTGAAGCTTTCTCCTTTTAATTTTTCTAAAGCAAGCTGAAAAAATTATATGAGAACATTCTGCAAAGATGACCCTCTGGAAATTGCTCCCCAAAATCTACCAAGCTTCATACCTCTTCCACTTGTGCAGTTTTTCATTAAAAAAAAATACAAGACAGTTTCTACAAAGTAAAAAGTAACGTTGGTACAACAGATAGCTGTATGATCGAACTACAGAGACAGATGACAAGAAGAAGAGTATGAGAAAAAATCATAAAGAATGTATATCACTAAACTATCCAAAACTTAACTCCCACACTTCCGTTCTCCTAGCTAGAGAACATCTAGTATCCCATTATGCCAGACAAGCTAGGCAGTATTTAAACAGGTCAAATTAAAAAATCTCTTGAAAATTTAGATCAGATAATACTCTGAGAAAACATACTTAAGAGTACTTAAAATGCAATTTGAGCCCTTACCATTTGTCTGTTCACTTGGACTGCTGCATAAAAAAACCACAACATTTTGGCACAGAATAAAGAGGAAAAACACAGCAAAAATATCTAAGCTTCCATTCAAAGCTTCAGAGACAAAAATGCAAAACTGATTAAGAAAAGTAATGTGAATTTTATGGCTGCTGCACATATAAATGGAAAGGCATCAATAAATTTATCACACCCTTAGAGTACAGCATATACTAAATTAATCAGAACTAACTCAGTCTGCAATATTATCTAATTGTTTTGTTTGGAAGGTTATTAATAAATTCAGAAAAAAAAATCTGTTTCCTCCATTATATCTTTCCTCGATTCTCCAGTTCACTTAACTCCATATACAAAGCTTTAGATGTAGAATAACTTTGGTTAGAAGTGACCTCCAGAGGTCATCTAGTTCAACCCCTGCTTACAGGAAGGCTGATTGAGTCAAGCTGAGGAGAGATTTGTTCAATGAAGTCTTGAACAAGTCATGGGCTGGGAGTACCGTAAGGGCTCCAAGCAGCTGTGATGGGTTAACCCCGGCTCATCACCAGGTGACTACCAAAACCATTCTATCAGTCTCCACCTCAGCTGGGCAGAGGACTGAAAATATAAGGAAAGGGCTGAGGGTCAAGTTGAGGACACAGAGCGATCACTCACTAATTACTGTCGGACTGTCACGGCAAAACAGACTCGATTCGGCAAAATTAATTATGAATCAAATTAGCGTAATGAGAAATAAAACCAANGCTTTACTCACAAATTCTCTGCCTCTCTCTCCTAGTGGTGTAGCAGCGACAGGGAAAGGGGATTACAATGAGTTCTTCACTCCCTGTTTCTGCTGTTCCTTCCTCCTCAGAGGAAGGTATCCTCACACTCTTCCACTGCTCAGCATGGACTCCATCACATGGGAGACAGTCCTCTGCAAACTTCTTCAACATGACTCCTTCACATAACTCCACCTCCTCACAAACTTCTCCGGTGTGGGTCCCTTCCATGGGGTCACAGGTCCTGCCAGCAAACCTGCTCCAATGTGGGCTCCTTTCTCCACGGGGCCACAGGCCCTGCCAGCAGCCTGCTCCAGAACGGGCTTCCCATGGGGTCACAGACTCCTTCAGGCATTTGCCTGCTCTGGCATGGGGCTCCTCCACAGGCTGCAGGTGGATCCCTGCACCGCCATGGGCTGCAGGGGCACAACTGCCTCGCCACTGTATGGAAAATCACGCTATGAAAAGCCAGTGTACATAAAGAAGACAGAGGAGTCCTGCAACTTTATTGGAATAAAGGAAAAGAGTCCGCTGGGGCACACGCCCGCGAAGTTTCCTCTCTCGAGGTTTCTGAGGCCGCAGCCTCCTTTTATTCTGAACTCCCGGCCGCATGTCGCCCTCTTCTTTTCCCCGTTGCCTGAGGTACTAGGAAGGTACAGCTTTCCCGAACCGCCTACCACATATTCCCCCTTGAATTCGTCATTTTACCCCAAAGTTCAGAAACTCAGGCTTGTGCAGACCCATTTGTCTGTTTCAGGAGTGAGTGTCTGGGCTCTCTAACAAACCTGCTGCTTGCAGTTAGTAGAGACATTAAGACCCATGCAAAGACGTTAACACCCACACTCTCACCCATGGAATTGTTCGTAAAGACATTAGCATACATCTTTTCTATCACCATGGTCTTCACCACCCTGCATGGGTTGCAGAGGAATCCCAGCTCCGGCACCTGGAGTACCTCTTCGCCTCCTCTGCTGACCTTGGCGTCTGCAGAGCTGTTTCTCTCATAGATTCTGTACCGCAGCCATCGCCACTGTGCAGTACCTTTTCCATCTCCCCCAGAGGTGCCTCCACGGTCAATGGCGCGCTCGGCCTCGGCCAGCGCCGGTTCTGTCTTGGAGCCTTGGAGCCTCTGTCTAATTCTGTCGGCATTGGCTCTGTCAGACATGGGGGAAGCTTCTACCCAAACCTGCCCCACGCTCCGCTGCCCTCACGCCGCCGCTGGGCAGGCCGGAGCCATCTCCTGCCGCACGGCCGAGGTTCCAGGTCACCTCACGGCCCCTCAGAGCTCGCCCGTCCCACTCCCCGGAGTGCCGTCACTGCCACAAGGTAGAGGGCTCCCGCCATTACCCAAACGGGGCGGGCTCCCCTCCTTAGCTCCAGGGGGTGACATTCCCAGGCAGGGGGATTTGTGCTTTTCCATTTAGCGAAACACAGGTTAAACTTAAGGCTGATCCGAGTGCAGAGAAGCGCCCGGGTGAAACCCCTTCAGACCTGTTCTGAAATGGCACTCCCACACCTGTGCAGCTTCGTTCTGTAAAACTATTTAGCCATGTGTGCTGTTTAGCTGTACTGTAGTTAGAAAAGATTGGCTGGTGCTTTAGTCTCCTACTTAGAAGCAGAACTGCTCATAAGTTCTATCCAAGGCGCTTACATGCTATTCAGACACCTCCTGGCTGGAGCCGTGCAGGCATTGCCCTGCCTGCAGACCCTGGCCTCGCGGGCAGAACATCCTCACCCAGCCCTGGGTGGGACTGCACTTCCCACAGCTTCTGCCGCCCTGAAGTGACTTGACAGTATTGAGACAGTGTGGGAAAAACCCACTTTATAATTCAACACAGCGCTAACGCAGTCTTGTGAGGTGGTGACATTTACCACCCAGCCATGTTTCGGTCCGCTAAAGGCTGGGTTGCTAGTTCTCTTCCTCATTTGTTTTTTAATTGACCTACAGGAAGATGTAATTCCTATGAGAACCGAAGAGTTTGCGTCCCACAGCGCTCAACCCCTTTCCAGAACGGATGCCTTTCTGAAGATGAAAGTTCCACTAAATAAACTCTTTATGTTTCACATACTCCATCTGTGCTGGTTTAGACATACACTTATTTTACTGCTGCTTCCCATACTCGTAATCAACGAAGGCGTACCCCGTTCCCAGCAATTCTACGGTCTGGAATAGCCAGGGCTGAGGGCGGCGACGCTGCGCTCCTTCTCGGGGCCTTCGGCGCGGGGAGTTGTGGGTGACGTAGTCCCTGCCTCGCCGCGGGCTCCTGCGGGCACACGGTCCCGGGCGGCGCCGCGGCCCTCGCAAGGCACTGTGGGTGCTGTAGGAACGGCGCAGGAGCCAGTGGGAGGTGCCGTTTCGGAAGGGAGCGCTCGGGCAGCGGCCCTCGCTGAGAGACGTGCGGCGCTGTTTGCTAGCGGGAGGGCGTGACGAGCGATCCAAGCCTCGGCCGAGC
>VZRM01001225.1:56399-187768 GCA_013397955.1 Grantiella picta
GGGAGGGGGGCGCCGGCCGCTGCCGCAGTTGGGGGCGGGTGCCGAGGTGTCAGTGCGGGTCCCGGCGCCTGCACCGGGGCGCGGGGGCGGTGACAGCGGAGGAGGCGACCCGCTGCTCTCGCCGGGGCTTTGGGGTGCGTAGGGGCAGCGCCGACCTCGCCGGGAGCGGAGGGGAGGCGGGGAGCGGGGCTCCTGTCAGCTGCGTGGCCGCGGGTGGTGGGGCCGGGCTGGCTTGAGCTTGAGCTTTGCCTCACCGGGGCTGCGCCGTAGGCCTGCTAGGGTGGACGCGTTGCTCAGTGCGGTGCTTGCCTTTAAAAAGCTCCTTAGGAGCCCACTGCTCAAAACCGAAGTGAGGCGTTTTTTTCCACCATAGAACGTATTTTCTCCTCGAGACGCTGATCATGCTGATTTCAGCCTTATCAGAACAGTTTTCTCATCTCGATATATTGAGAGCATTTATGCATCCTGCTTTATGTCCCCATAATACTTTTTTCCCATCCCTATCTTGTTGTTATTCAGCTCGGGTTTTGTGTGCTTCTCGTATGTTGTCATCAACTTCCTTTTCTGGGGTTTCTACCTCCTACACCCTTCTTTTCACCATGGCTTGAAGAGGGGATGTGCAATGTATTTATTTATAAAGTTAGAAGCCACTACCTTAACTGACAGTCATATGCAGTGCTACTGGGAATTTGCTTTTAAACTATTTCAGGCAAGTAACTTAACATTTTCTCTAGAGGTAAGTTCAGTAGCGTGAGGTTCATTTTTCTGTACGCAGGAGGAAGTTGAAATTTAAAGTAATATTACTAGACTTTAGTTTATATGAGCTTTGTAGGTCACTTTATAAGCTAGCAGGCCACTTTCCAAGTTATAGGAAGGATACACACGAGTTCTGTGAAGCCAGAGAGACGTAGCTCAAACTTTTGAACTATGTATTCTCATTTATAGTGTATATAAAGAAAAAAAGCTAAGGTGTGATGAGGCTGTAAATGTCAGATGAGCCATGTGTTGTGTACAGGGAAGTTAGGTGACAAGGGCTGATCAAGTGTGCATCAGTGGCTGTACTACCATGCATCTCTTTTGTCTTGACTGTTTGTCCATTATCACAAAGTTGTTTGTGAGCATGAAGTACTGGCAGTTTAATTCAGCCTGTATAAACAATATGTTTAGAGTCAGTTGAACTAATGCAATTAAAAGATACATAGGCTAATACAAAGAAAGCACAGTACATGAATGTAGGCTTAGGAGCATTTTACGATCTTAAATTGCTACTGGGATGTCAAACTGTTAGGTAATATCCACAATTAATTAAGAGAGGGTGTTTGGAGTCCATCCTTTGGCAGAGACTACGAGAGAAATACTTTTTTTGCTCCATTTTTTTTTACAAGAATCATTCTGAAAGAGAGTTGTCCTCACTCCATGCTTCGATCTCCCACAGTAACAGTATGACTTTCTGTAGCAGAGTCTTGTGTAAGCCTTGGGACTTTATATTAAATGCTTCCTTGAATGCTTATTTATTTCTAATGACTCTTTCTGTTCTGGAAAAAGTCATCTGGGATGTGAGTGCAATGGAGGGGTTTTAAGAAGAATGAGTAACAATGATTCAAGTATTACATTTCCCGACTTCAGAAAGAGTTTTTAATGAGGATTTTTTTTTTTTTAGTAGTGAGTATTTTAATTATAACTTTAAACCCTAACTCTATAGCCATACGCTTTGTTTAAATCAATTTATTAAAAAACTTGAGGTGAATGCGAGAAAATTCAGGCCTAAAGAAAACATCACTGTATTTTTTTAAACATGGTGTTACTACAGATTGTGAAGGAATTTAAAACTGGGACTGGGGAAAGAATATTAAGAAGTCCATGGGGAATTGGCAAAAGCAGCTAGAAAATGCTAAGCATGTGTGTGTTCTCTAGACAAAACTGGCTGTCTTCTGCTCATTGCAGCAGTGATGGCCTCCCCCTGTTGATCACTCATTAAGAACATTGAAAAAAACAATGTTTTTTTGTTATTGCCAGTGTTATTTGATTGTTTCTTCTTGTTCACAGACTAAGAGGTAGAAATGTTCGCTTCCTCTCTTCAGGCAGAATGAGATGTTTCCTCTGACTCTCTTAGACGTTCCATGGCTAGCTTCAACAACAGGCAGATGTTTTCCTAGTGTCCCACTGATTGGTGGGACAAATGACCACATACCTGTAGGGAACTTCAGTACCTGTTCATCCATAAGACAGAGCTCAGTCGTTTTCCCTGATCTTTCTGTTTCTACATACCTAACTGGAAAATATTCCCTAAACTTTTTGCCTTGTGTGATTTGGGATTTCAATTCCAAGGAACTGCTGGAGAGTAAGTTCTGTAACTAGTTAGCCAGCAATTGCAAGGACACTGGAACAAAGATTTTTATTCAGGGTGAGGGTTGACCTATATCTCAATCTTCTACTTGCACTAAAATGAATATGCTGCACAGATTGTAGCTGGGAGCAATTTACTTGCTGCCAAGGATAGTTTGGAACTATTCTTGCCGAATAGGTGCCACTTAAGGATTTTACTTAACTCACTGCATGTTTAAAAGCTTCATGTAATGGAAATAGCATCTATGCTATTGAGTCTGTTTCTGTGCTGAATATAACAGTCAAAAAATTGATGAGAAGCAGTCTGAGGTAAATTTTTTTTCTTAAGATTTCCTTTTTCCTTGCAAGAATTGGATAAACAGAGTTTGCATTCCCTTTCAGTATCTATCTAGTCACTTGTACAAAAACAACATTGAAAGAAATTGCTAAAAATACCACAGAAAATATCTCATGGATGCTCTAAATCAGTCACTGCCAAAACATTTCTGTTCATGCACCCCTCTCCACGGAAGGATTTTTGAGCATGCATTATACATGGGGGTTTTTGTAAGTCAAATACTAATGTACTCTTGTCCTAACATATTATGTGCATCATAAAACAGGGGCAAAAACGCAAATGAAAAAAGAATGAAATGAAGGTGGAATGACCACTGTATTAAGAAAAGTTTTATGTATTAACACTACAAAACGTATTTTCTTCCTGCAGCCCTGGTGGGTTGGCTGGCAGACTGCCTGAGGTGTGCGCACTCCACTTGGGAGATCCCTGCTCTCAGCAGAATCCCACTAGTTGCTTTGTTGTCATAGTGTTTAAAGCTTAAAGAGATTGGCAAAAACTAGAAAGAAACTGACTGCAGTAATCAGTTAGGGAGTCATCAGAGCTGTGGGAAACTGCTTTGCTTACTGAATTTTTGGCTACTTCCTGAATGTGAGTGACCATTTTAACATTGAAACTAGTGGTTATTTCTTCTCTGGTAGTAGCAGTCCTTCAGTTTTATGGGATGTCAGTTGATTTGTTCTTCTAATACAGCAAATCTTTGAAACTGTTGCTCCCTCGAGCTAATGCTGTTATTGCTGATTCACACTGCATAGCTCGTCTGATATCTACCCTTCTCTCAGTGCTCTCTTGAAAACAGTAATTCTCACAAAATGGTAGGATCTTTATCCAGCATATGGTAGGATCTTTTTCTCTAGCATGGGCTGCCACAGTACTTTTGCTATATTTATGTAGCATGCTTGAACACTGGCCTTCCTAATTGAGGAAAAATTAATACTTTTTAAAGCTGATTTTAATTATACATGAAGTGGTGGATGGTTGGAACAAGATTTTAGCTCTATGAAGTGCTTTAGAGTCCTAGCAGGGCATGAGAGCACCCAGCAAAGCCTACAGCTCAGCACTGTTTGTAAGGGAAGCATTCTGTACGAGGTTGTCAACTGCTCAGTTGAGCCACAAGTATTTTTGCCTACCTTTTCCTTTTAATAGATCATTGCATCTCCCTAACTTGTTTAACAAATGGTGAGATTAATTTCCACTTGGCCTTTTTAGAAGAGTTTTATAGAATTAGACAGCCTTGGTAACAGATCCAAATAAAAAGTCAGTTACTTTTTTTAATTCAAGTGTGGAAAAACAAGCTAAACTATCAGCTTTAATCTCTGAAGCAGGTGCACAAATGAAACATCTGTGACTGTTCAATAGCTGAGCCTTGACTAATAAACTGCTCTTAGGTCCAGCTTTGACCTTTCAAAGACCTTTCATTAACACTTTCAGAATAGTTTCCTTTACAGTTTTGTAGGAGTAAACGCACTTCTGTAAGTAGTAGGTGCATATTAGTCAGCAGTACAGTGAAACAAGAAAGCTGTAAGTGATTCCTCCTCTAGTCGCACTGTTCATTATCACTGCAACCTCATCTGCCTCTAAGGTAGAAAGAAACCTTAGAGCTAAAGAAACCTTTTAATTTTCAGAAGTTAAATTAATATTTTGGTTTTGCTTTAGTGCATTTTGGAGCCACTGTTTGAAAACAATTGTTCAAGTACAACTTCTCAGTAACAAAGCTGGTTCCTTCACAGAGAATTTAAATGATGCAATAGAAAGGAAGCAGGTTTATTTACTTTCAAGGAAGAAGAGCAAACACTTAATGAGCTCTACTTTACATTGCTCAGATGTCTCTTGCCTTTCAATTTAGTAAACCTTTTGCTTTGTATATGAAATTACAATAAAATTGTCCTTTCATGTGTGTGCACAGACATTATAACCTATTTATATTTGATCTTTTGTGGTCTTTTGATGTAAAGTCAACCTACCACATATTGAAATCAGTTAGTGAAGCCTTTACTGAATTGTTAGAAAGCTCTTGTGCTGTCAGGAATATAGGCTGCGTTTGTGCAGACAAAAACAATCACTCTAGCTAGTGTAGCTGTTCAAAAAAAACAAACATGATGTTTCCTACTGCAATAACAGGTTTAGCATGTATTAGAAGAAGCATACAAGCTACTGGGGAGGTTACCCGCTCTAAGTTTTCCCACTATCCAGAAGCATGTCAGCATGTCTTGACAAGCTCCAGTTTGAAGGTGGCATTTGGTCTTGGTCAAAATTATTTAGGATAGTAGAATGTCATATGTGGGAAACATGGTAAATTCAAACTTGCTTCATAGTTTTGCAGTAGAAACACCAGTAAGTATCCTAAATGTATGTGTACTTTTACTGAAGTTAAAGATCAATGGTCATGTCATGATCTGGAGTGTCAGAGTTCAGTGTTAGAGCTTCTTACAATTTACCACAATCACCCTTATCTGTTAGATTCTTCAAGCTACTAAGCCCTGTGGCCTGTGCCAAATATGCAGTTAGCCTTGTTTGTTCCTTATGCCTCATAGTGGTTTTTTTTTTTTCAAATTGGTGTTGATTCTCATGCTGTCTTGGTTGCTTCTTGCAGGGTCTGTTTCATCTGGAGTGCTCTTTGCTGTCTCCATAAGTTTTTCTGAAGTGCTCTACACTTTAATTTTCAGACCTGTAGATTACGGCTGCTTACCCACATCAATTCTTCTAGATCCTTTTAAATTCCATGTCTGTTGGCAGTCAAACTCTTTGAGCTTTACATCCTCTTCACCATCTTCAACAGGCTGTCATTTATATGTCTCAGTTGCGCTCTCAATCATCTCGTCACCGTAGTTTTGGAGCTTCACATAAAAGTCTTATTTTTTCTTAATTTTTATTATGCTGTTACAACTTAAAGTTGAATTCTCACTCATCTTTTTACTTGCTCCAGTCAAAAGTTATGCTTCAAATAACAATGTGGAATCTAGATTCCAGAAGGTGATTTCCAAGATTAACACTTTCATTTTGCAAGGATTATAGTAGTAGGCTTCAAAACATGAACCAGTCAAGTGTCATGTTTGTAATTTGTTGCTTCAGGGACAGTTTATCTCTGATAAGTCACTTTATTTGCATGAGAATGAAAATTGTGCAAGTTTTGTTTGCTGCTAAATGGTTACAGGAGTCAGCAGAGTTGCATAAATTGTTGGAGAAGTATTTGTGAGGTAGTCTTTCATAGCTAATGGTAACATACTACATGTTGTATCTCCTGTAAGGGACACTAACTTCTGTCAGTTTAGACAGCTTTTCTAGTCACAGTGCAAGTCTCCAGCCTGTCATTGCTTGCCACTGCTACAGGGCATTATGCACCCTAGAGCCTCAGAAGGGGGGATTTCTACATGTAGGAGGAGTTAGTAGCAGCTTTGCTAAGTGGTCTGTTTACGTTTTGAGCTTTTATTTCAGTTTAAGTGAGTTGTGTACTGTAGAGAGGGAGGCCTGTAACAACATCTTTCAAATGTAGGGGGGTTTGGTTGCTTAAATGAGGTGGTATCAGATACTGATGACTGGGAACAGTCACATCTCAGTGATGTTAATTTTAGAGGCTCCCCATCAAAATGACAGCACAGACCACGTTGTTTGAAGCACGGTGGGTGGCCCGTTTTGGTTAAAGTAACAAAACAATTGTTGCAGAAACAATTCTGAAAAACAATGGTAAAGCTGTCATAAATAAGCTTTTTGTGGTTATCTTCACCTTTTCACCTGTATTCCTTTAGGTATCTGCCTAATAGCCTTTCTTCTTTACCATTTCTTCTCTTTCCAGTCTTCCTAATCAAATATCATATCACAGCTTTTAGACAAGAAAGATGACTGTTAAACAAGACTTGCGTCTCTTGAAGAGTATCTTAAAGACAAATTGATTTCTCACAGTTTTGAAGAGAGACCTTTATATAAAGGTTTGAGTATGCTGGTCAGGCAAAATTAATTGGCATTCTATAAAGGACAACGTTTAATTATAAGCATGGGAGTATTAATATAACTTTCTGGTTGCTACTGAAGCTGTTCATACTAAAACTGATCTGGTGACTAAAAATTATGTTCCATAGGCCTTTTTCACTTGATTTACACTTTTTTAGGTAGTTTAATTGGACTGGAACCATTCAGACTATGATTTGGGTTTAGAAAAGCCATGCTTTTTTTTCACTGTGGAAGACACAGTTGTGTTGCCATACTTTAAGGAAAAGGATCACCTCTGAAACATTCGATTCCTTCTCACCACGCTAATAAGGTCTTTCTGAAGCGCATTAGTCAACTTAGTACACTAGAACATTTCAGAACCATGGTACAATATTATAACTAAAGGTTTTATTTTTGAAGTAGTTACTAATGTAAAAACATTTTACTGATTTATAATGTCTCTTCTAGATGAAGAGGGAAATCAAGAGGAATCACTGGAGTCAAAGGTGAGGAGATAAGTTTCTAGTCATTCTGTTTTACCTGTGGAGTGAGAGCAAAGGTCTGAAATTCAGAACAATAATTTTATTTTAGGTTTTAAGCTTTTCTGTAGCTCTTGCTGTCTCATTAATTTCTACTGTGCATCAGAGGAATTAATATTGTGTTACAAGTTTGAAACATCTTTTTTCAAAGACCTGAAAGGGATAGAGCCAATGAGAGCTGATAGAGGTAGCTCAACTTACTTTTGATGTTATTGTTTAAGTTAATTAATCATATCTTTTAAGAAGTTTTTTAAATGGGTTTTTAGCCAGCTGCTGCTTCTCAGTTTCTAATCATTATGTGCCTGCTTTCCTTCAGACTTTATCTGCAGAGGACCAGGTAAAGGATCATTCCACAGGAACTCGAGTGGTAGCAGGTCAGATCTTCCTTGAATCTGGGAAATCGGACTCTCAATCAGAGAATGAAGAGAACTTTCACAGTCAAGAAGAGGAAAAGGAGAATTCACTGGAAGAGTTGAACTCTATAGAAATGTCAAATCTATTAAATAAGGATTTGGAAGAAGCAGAAATACAGAGTCCAGGTAACTGCTCACAGACTTTTGAACAAGTGGCAACAAAGATGCATCTGAGTAACTCCAGCATGTGGGTGAACACAACAGTAATTTTGAACATATGAAATAACTGGTGTCTTAACCTTTCTGTAGTGGAACCGTAATTGCTGCCTTTTTCATTAGAAAATAGCATTAAAATGTTTTTTTAAATGTATTGTAGTTGAAATCTCAGTGGTTATTTTCAGAAAGCATTTGAAAGAATTTGCCATTTTTCTTGTTGTTTCCATCTTACTGGAAACCTGTAGCTGCCAAGTAGAGAAGGCCCTGATTTCTTCAAATAGGACTCAAGTGCAAATCCTGTGCTCTGTGTATGTATACCAGCAATACAAAGGGAAATTGCATCAGTGTTTTTCAACTCTCTGGCTGTTTGCCTGGCAAGTCAGTTGACAGGAAAGGAACAAATAGTAAGGTAAAGACAAACTTCTAGAAGAGCCTGAGCCTAGAATATTGAGAACCTCAGGGCAGCATCTAAATTGCATATAAACTTCATGAAGTTTTTAAATATAGGAAAAATATTATGTCTTGGACCACAATCCCCAGGAAGTTCTAATATGGTTTTTTTCAACATAATTTTGTTACAATTTTTTGATTTGCAGTTAGCAGTAGATGATAAGTAGGTGGTGTGCTTGAGTACCTTAACCTATGCAGCAGACTCTTTCTTTTCACTTGGCCATAAAAAGTAAATCTTCAATGTTACTGAAAAAATAGTTACATGGTATAAATCTGTCTTCTCAAGTCAGATTGAAATGTCAAAAGAAAGCAGGAGTTATTTAAATGAGCTCCATAATATAATAATTCTGTTTTCTAAAATGGTCTCTCCTTATTAGGGCAGAACTAGTATCAGTTTGTGAAAACTCAGTAATAGGCTTAACCATTGCTTTTGATGCTGTGTTGTACAGGAAAAAGATGTGTAAAATCCAGTAAATATCTTTCTGCCACAAAACTGTGATCCAAGTACCTTATTTAGTCAGTGAAATCTATTTTAAAAGTAAACTTTAAGATCCTTTTAATCTCATACAAAAATGTATCCAGCTGACTGGCCCCCTGGGAGCTAGGGTTTTTAACTATACCCATCAATATGCTGCAAGTGACTTTCGAGTCTTGCACAGTTTTTGGAACATCTTACAAATTAAACAAGCAATGTGAATGGAGGGACTTTTCATTGAAAAAACCAGTTCTGAAAGAAAAGTACTTGTTTTCTGTCAGGAGAAATGACTGCTAAAGGACAGCTTTACTGACAAACTCTTTACCTGAGCATGTGTTTGAGGTACAGATTTTACACCCCCAGATGAGCTACTGGTGACAGGACTGCGTTAAAGGGCATTAAAGCTTTTCTAAAAACAGTTCAGCTACTGTGTATGGTGATGAGATTGCATGGAAAAAAAGTATATCTGCAAGTTTCCACATATATTTTGTACAATATGGAGCATTAAAAATTAGTAATTTAGAACTAGTGCTAGTGAAGCTTTTAACCTTCTAAGAAAGTTGTCCTGCTCTCTTCTGATGAATGAGGAGATTGTGTGCAAAGAAAATTACACTTTTTTAGTTATTGCTATTTTGTGGTCCAGGGTTTTGGAACCCTAAAGTTCCATGCTAACAATTTTTGCAGAAAACTACTCACAAATTTATACAGAGCTAGCAATTCCTGTTGCATTTATTTTCGTATTTGGAAGAGTCTTACAGTAATGTTGCCAATATTTATAAGAAATCTATATTTGGGTTTCGTGCAGTATAAAGTATGAAACAAGTAAATCAAGATAAAATATCATTAAATACCATATATTTTATTCTGATATAGTAAAGAGGTAAATTGCTTCCTGAACACTTGGTTTGACAGAAGCTAATTTATGCTCTGAGTAAATTTTTTGCTACACTTTGTACTTATCATTCTCTAAGTACATAATAAAATAACTGTGGTGAGCATTTTAACCTGTGATTGCATTGCTGTGTTGCTCTTGGGGTTAGTATTTGTTACTATCTGGGAGCAAAACCAGCATTATGGTTGAATTTAGAATTAAAAAAATGCAAATGGGAGCATTAGGGCAGAGTAATTTCATAACTTTAGTGTGCAGCTAAACCTCATGCAGAGGCATTGTATAAAACTGTTTTCAATATAGGAGACAAGGTATGAAACAATACAAGTAAAATCTTGAGTTCTCGAGTGGTGTTAATATCCTGGACCTGGAGCTTGTTCAAATGACAGTGATAAGAGGTCCCATAAGGTGTAGTTACAGGGTACCCTTAGCAGGAATTTGTACATTACTTTGTAGTTAACAGATGTCTGAAATCATTCCAGGCTACTTGCATCTTAACACATTATTTTTGAGGGCAGTTTTATAACAGTTTTCCATGTGTGATATAGTTAACTTGGAGTGGTTTGGTGGAACCTCTGCCAAGGAATCCAGTTATGAAGAGCAGTTTGAGCAGGGCTACCTGAAGACTTGCTTTTGATTTAAAAAAATCATGAAATATTTAAATTAGTATAGTCTTCAGGTGTTTCAATTATAGACCTTCTAAAAAAGAAGTAGCTTTCTCTATAACAGAAATTACAAAGTTAATATGAAAAAACTGTATCATTGTCAATTGCATGATTTTGCAAATGTTTTCAAATGAAGCTGAACCCAACTGTTGGATTTAGCTTCGTGAAAGAGGAAAACTTTTATACAAGTCTAATTGAAATAATTCCACCTTCAAAAACCAGAGAAATCTTAGTCTTCATAGAAGGTTGATTTTATTTTGCAATATTGGGATATTGGAATCAGTAACTTTTAAGTTCTAGTGCATGAGAAATGATAAATTGTGCTGTTCAAAGTAATTTTGAATGCAACTAAATATATGGGCAAAATGAAATAATGCTTTTAATCTATATTCAAGAGAAGGAAATTACTGGACCTGTATGATGAGAATCCTTCCATCCACATCATAATTATGTCACTTAAGTCTTTTCATGTAGTTGTATGTTCAAGTGTTCTCCCAGCTGATATTTGAGTACTTTCAGTATAGCATTTAGTGATGTGTGGTGTTCTGTCAGGATTGTGTCTAACCCTGGGGCTAAAATGAATGTGCTCTGGAATGCACTTCAAGGGTGTATTACAAGGCCTTTTGCAGAGATGAGAAAGTGCAAGGAAAGACTGTTTATTTTGGTAGGCAATAAAAATTTAACTTAGATGTGCCTTCTCCAATCTAAACAATATTTTCTTTCCTTAGAACTAAGAATATAAGAAACCACATACCTACTGCTTCATTTCGTAATTAAAAATAAGAATTATATTTTCAAGTGCTATTTAGAAAAAAATTGCTATTTCAAGCTTTTGTAAATTAGAAATTTTACTGAAAACTTGATTAGTTGTAGTACGTGGAAATTAAAACCAACATGGGAGCACTTTTGTGTCTGTAATATATTGTTTTAATTTGGGAATAAAGGAGAGTAGTCTAATTCCTGGGTGTGTATTTTCAGTTTTGACAGCTATCGGAGGCACTGCAGATGGTGAACCTTGCCACTTCCCCTTTTTGTTTATGGAGAAGGAATATGCAGAGTGCACTGCGGATGGGAGGGAAGATGGCAGGCTTTGGTGTGCAACAACCTATGATTACAAGAAAGATCAGAAGTGGGGCTTCTGTGAATGTAAGCAACCTTATGTCTTCTTGTTCAATGAATGCTTTTTTTAGCTAGTGTTTCCAGTCCTCTTATCACTCTTTATTTCGGGATGTAGAAGTCCCTGGTCACTCTATACTGTGATAAACAAGTAGTTAAAAAGGCAGAGTTTTCATGATGGAAGAAGTTTTAATGCAAATGCCACTTCTCAGAGTTGATTAGGAAATCTTGCAGTGAAGGCATCTATAAAACTGTTTCTGAGGCTGTAGTAAGACGGGTTTGACAGTGTTGGCCATTATATATTTACTGATTTGTTGCATAAAGGCAGCCCTCTCTAGGAAGCATCCTTCTGTAGGAGGAACCTGCCCAGCTTGCTTTTGAACAGTGAACAAATAGAACATTTTATGAGCAAGCTTGTACATGAGAGATATCACACAAGAAATTATATATCAAAATATCCACCACCTCCATTAAACAGCTTTTTGTAATCACTTAGCTTGTTTATTGGTCTCCAAAAACATGTTTCTAGATGTATTTTCCCTTTAGAATCAATAGGAATTTTGAGGGAATAGTCTTGAGCAGTATAATTGGAGCTCTTAATGTTTTTTGTTTTGTTTTGAAGCTGAAGAGCAGTCTAATAAGAGGAGGCAGATGCAAGAAGCTGAGGATGTTTATCAGATTGGAATGAAAATCCTTAATGAAAGCAGTAAAAAGGCTCAGAAGAAAGTGTAAGTATACCTCATCCACCCCCACGGGAGAAGGGTGACATAGCTGGTCACTCTTGCTTAACTCGAGTTTGAAATGACTTGCCCTGAGATTTCGAGCTTTATAGGATTCATCATCAAACTAGGCAATGATTGAAAATAAATAGTAAATTCAGGGCATTTATAAAAACAAATTTATGCCTGTATTCCTTTGAATGCAGTAAAAATTGTGTAAGATTAATTTCTGAAGGGTAGGTGTCATCAAAACGTTGACTTAATGCAAGATGATCCTGCAGTTCTCTAGCCTCAGTTTGTATGTGGCAACTGCCCAGGAAAAAAACTGAGAACATGATACAAGACAATTGTCCTTTTCCAGACGTTTCTTACAGTCTGGCTCTCATTCTGCTTCAAAGACTAAGTGGGAAAAACTGGCATTTCTTGTCCTGCTCTACTTTTTTTTTCTACTTTCTGATGGTTTTGGTCACTGTAAAAATAGTACTAAACTTAAGCTAAATAAACCATTAAAATTCTAATAATGAGTGTTGTTAGAAAGCACAGTGTAATGCTTGTAAACAGAACAAAAAATACGGAAGAAATTAGTGTTCTGTTCATTCTGGTCTCTATTTTCTCTTCTGTATACATCCAATTATTGATTAAATAGCTGTGGACTTAGCCCTGTAATTTAGAATGGCTATGCTGATTTAGATCTTTCTGCTATTCATGTTGACAAATTCTTCAGTAAGTGGTGACTTCTGCTAAGTAATATGTGAGGACTATTACTATTTTAAATTTTTTTGTGGAAATAAGGATGTGTTTTTCTACTTGGTATCCAGGGAAACTGAGGCATATCTAGAGGTCGTCTGCACCTTGACAAAGGGAGGCAATATCTGTTGGATTCTGAGTAGTATTTTTACATAAATTACATACATTAGTATGTAAATATAAATATATACATTAGTATTTTTATTACATCTGAGTAGTATTCTTGCATAAAATAATGTAAGAATTGTAAAACAATATTAGATGTTAGTTCTCTTGTACGCCTTACACTTTCTTAGAAGATGAAGTTCTGTGAGGAGCTAGGTGTGCCTCAGTCTGTCCTAAAGAACGAGAACAAGTCTGAGAATAGAAAGGAGGAGAGGTAAACAAAAATATTAGAGTGCTATGAAAGGTCTCTGAGACCAAGCCGAAGCAGGCTTGACAATATTGTGTTACCATGTTTAAGGTTACAGGGTTTTTGATTGCTCTGAAACCAGCTGCAGTGAAATTTTGTTGAAGAACTACCATAAGCTCTGAGACTGAAATAGAAAGAGGAGTTTCCAGAGATCCTTCTCGTTGTTAGCGTAACTGTTTCATCACAAAATTGATCACATACGCAGTTGTCTTAGGCCGAAGGCTTGGTGTTTTCACTGGGATGGTTTTGTACTCAAATGGAAGAGACTCTATAGTCTTTTTCAGGCTGCTGCTTTCTATTGTGGTCTAGGAGATGGTGACAGGAGTGATTCTACTGGCTACCTAGTACAGAACTTAAAATTATTTAAATTAAAACTTACAAAAATGTGATCATTTGACCCTAAATTTCTTGTATATCTTAGAGGAGAGGAAATGCATAATGCTTTGCTTATGGGGTAGAGCAAACATTAAAATTCAGTTTTTCCGTTAGCTAAATAATGAGTTGTTGTTTATATTGATGATTTGTAGCTAGAACAAATGACTGTAGGTAGATGCATTTGTAGTAAATAGCGGCTAAAACAGAGAAACAAAGCACTTCTCCAGAATCTTCGGGTTTATAAAAGGAATCTACTTCTTTGCAACACGTTGACAAATAAATTGTTTTCTCTTAAGAGCATATCAATATCTTCTGAAAGCAGCTGACATGAATCATACCAAGGCCATGGAGAAAGTGTCTTATGCTTTGTTGTTTGGGGATTACCTGAAGCAGAACATCCAGTCATCAAAAGAGCTATTTGAAAAACTAACGGAAGAAGGTTCTCCAAAGGGACAAATGGTATGTATGTCCTTAGAATCTACGGATGTTTCTATAGGTTTATGAATTGTTTAGAGATTGTACTTATTCTAAGGTACTTTTCTAGATGGCACCTAGAGCCTCAGAGTCAACACAAACAGATCTTCTCTTTAAGTTAAAAAAAAATGGTCACATGGGATGATGGTGATCTTTTAATTTAATTCTTTTCCTGTTGCATGACTGACTACATTGGATGTATGAGTAGGAAAAACAGGTAGATACAGGTGACTCCACCCAGAAACTGTGTACTTTTTTTGTAGGTTTTGTGGGATGTTGTGGCTTTTCTTTTGCAATTTTATCTGAGATGGGTAGATAGACACACCAGTTTATAATTTGGGAAATAAAAACTCCTGGGAATCTTGACCACTGTTTAGTGGATTGGGACTTGCTTTGTCCCTGTGCTTTTGAACATAGATTTGTTCATTACTGTTACAAAATGTCATAAAATATGGATGTTATTGATTTCAATGTCTGTATATCTGCATATACTTATTGTTTCGTTCTCTCTTGTTTTGAAATTATCAGCTTCTTAGGCAGCTATTAATATTCTCTTGTCTCTTTGGCTACCAAATCTCCAGCTCCCTGTTTAATGGTGGAGTACTGATTTACCATAGAAAGCAGAAGCATGTTTTCTCTAGAGACTATCTCTCCATGAAGACCTTGACTTTTGCTGGTCTAGAATTCAATACTGTCTGCATGAGAATTTTTGTGTGTGCTTTCAGATTGCCTAGAATGTTTTAAGAACATGGTGTATATATAAAGATGTCTGTATTTCACAATCTTCTTTGCTACTAAGTTTCTATTCTGAGCCACCAGCTGTAACAGGTGTTATAGGTAGAGCAGTAACTGTGTAAATCTTAAGAACAAAAATAACTTCTGAAAGAGCCTCAGCCAAACAGCTCTGTGCATACTAATTGTTTATATTTATAGTCACAGTTGCAACTAACCCATGGCAGAACAGATGCAAAACTGTAAATTCATAGGATCTGTTAGACAGTGAATCAAACAGTACAAGTCTTCTAGAGAAGGCCATGGTTCATATATGTTTGCACTGGTGTGTGAGACAAACCATGGATAGCCTGACTGGTACTGCTTAGCTTCACTCGAGGGTCTTTAAACTGAGACACTCACTGTTTAGAACCTTTGGGTCTACACGTGACATTCAGTGAAGTGGTAGTTTGTTCCTTGAATTCGGTTCATTCATCTGAATTCTGGTGAAACAGTAATTTATGTTAGCATCCTAAGCAACTGAATAATTTAGAAACGTCATACTTTGAAAGGAGCAGGGAAGAGCGTAGATATAGGAGGTACCAAACTGAAGGTAGAGCTTGGCATACTCTTTGCAGCTTTGAATCTTTATGCTTATGTATTCCAGGAAGACCAATCTTTGATTTTTTCAGAGGGTGTTCTGAAAAACTTTATTTTATTTCTAGGCTCTTGGATTTCTCTATGCATCTGGCCTAGGAGTCAATTCTAGTCAAGCTAAGGTAATATAGAAATTTTCAGTGTGTGGCCTTGTATTTTCTCTTAGGGGCAGATGTTAAATAACCAATGATTTTGTTTTCAGGCCCTGGTGTATTACACTTTTGGAGCTTTAGGAGGAAATCTGATCGCTCATATGATCTTGGTAAGTAAGATGGTTAATAACTTTAAACATCCCAAGAGTGTTTTTTTTACTTCTGCATTTTCAGTGTTAAGATTACCTTTCATATGAATACGCTGCCCAAATATTAGATCATTTTGCATGCATTGGGTGGGCAATAGTATCTTCCCCATTGCTTGCTTTTAATATAAGGATGAGTCTGCTCATTTTAAGCTTCATATCACTATGAATTTAGAATTTGCATCTCATTACTTAAATCCCAACTGTCAGACTTAAAATCTAATGAGAACTTTGAAAGATCTTGATAGAAGATGCTGTTTTAATCAATATTGTGAGATTTAAGACAAAGTGCAAAGAGTAAGTAAAAGGCTTTATATGTTCACCCTTAAGCATCATTGTGCTTATTTGCTTTTTCTTGAGTAATATCCAAACTATATTGGCCATGTTTAACTTTATTAGTGTCAGTCATTTGCTTTTAATTCAGCTACAATGGACTTGTGGCCTTTATCCTGCCTATTGTCTTGTCAAATCTTGCTCAAGTAATGTGGAAAAGGTCTCTAGCATGGCAAAAAGTGTGTTTTAAAGTAACTGATAGTACCATATTTATATATTTTCCTTTCTAGGGTTACCGGTACTGGGCTGGGATAGGAGTCCTTCAGAGTTGTGAATCTGCTCTCACTCACTACCGACTTGTAGCTAATCACGGTAAAATCCTTTTACTAGAAGTAACATTGTTGACTTTCTAGGTACTTCTCTATCATTCAACTAGAAGATACTAAGGTACTCTCGACACTAATAGTATGAACAGAGAATTCCTGCTATTAAACAAGTCATCCATTTAGCTCTGAATCATGATATACTTTTTTTATCTCTATTGAAATGTCTTAGAGGGTGTCAAAGTAATTAATTCAGAGTAACAGCTTGAAGCTCTGTATGCATCTGGTTTTACTAAGTTATGGTGTAACTTCTGTGTTGAAAAAACCTGTCTAAAAATTTATCTCATCTGTTTTCCAGTTGCTAGTGACATTTCCTTGACTGGTGGCACAGTGGTTCAGCGAATTCGCTTAGCAGATGAAGTAGAAAATCCAGGAATGGCAAGTGGGATGCTAGAAGAAGACTTGATCCAGTATTACCAGTTTTTAGCAGAGAAAGGAGATGTACAAGCCCAGGTACGATTCAGTTCACCCGATGGCCTGCAGACATTTTCAAGAATTAGAGGAACAGCTTTATGAAATATGGAAAGGCACTGGAGCTTTAGTGTTCTCTTCATCCTGAATCAACCTGATTGCTATTTCCCCATTAGTTTTTATGTGAAGAGGCGTATATTTTAGTGTGTTTAAGGTAGAACTTGGAGAGAAAATGCAATTTTTTTTTTGAAAATAAGTCCAAAACATAACAACTTCAGCAGCTTAGGAATGAGGTCTTGGCTTTCATTAGAAACCAGCCAGACTATTTCAAGGATGGCTTTAGATGTTGTGGAGGAGGGCTTGATTAAAAAATCTGGCCTTGACAGGGGATTTCAGTTTCTCACTGCTTGTGCTCTTGCATGACTTCTGCATGCTGCAGGCTGGATCTCTTCTACACACAATGCAGGAGGGGAGGATGCTAATAGAGGCAAATTGTCACAATCCAACTTGGTCATGTATGACTTAGGTAGGCAGGATTCAAATGAATAGTTGTTACTTTGCATCTCGGACAGTATGGCACTAGGATAAATTTCTGTTTAGGCTAGTGTGAAAAAATAGGGCTGTACTGCAGTGTTTGAAGCAAATCTGTGCCTTTGAACTTCGTGGCATCTTTAACTCCGATATTGTCTGTCTTTGTGCATGTAATAAGCTCACTAGAATGTGAATTGGTGGGAAAAGGAAGTCCCTAGGAAAAGTGACTTATTTGCAATGTAAAATTTATTTTTAGGTTGGCCTTGGACAGTTGCACTTGCATGGAGGAAGAGGAGTAGAGCAAAATCATCAGGTATCTTTCGTCTGTATCTCTGATGCATATTACCTTTGGCTGAGGGGGAGAAAGCATAACTGAGGCAACAGTGCTGCAAAAGTGTGTAGGTACCACCGGATGGTATGGAATGATTTCAATAGCCTTGTTCAATAAAACTTAATTCTTATGTGACTAGAAGTTGGAACTGATTTTTTTACATGATTAAAGGCTGACTATTGTAGGAGAATGTCAAGAACTAAAACTTTTCATCAAGTAGTACTTGAGCTGGCTGAGCTTTTTTATATGTGGTACCATCTTCATGATGTGGGCATACATTAGTGATGATAGTCTAGTCTATGTGACTTGCAAGAATATTTTGCTTCTACAGACAAAACACTGCAACTTGAAATACTAAAGATAGTAAGTGTGCATAGAAAATAGAGCTTCTGCTGACATAAGCCAACCTAGCCACTTCTTATGGAGGTTAAAACAGCTGACCTCATTTTGAAGTATGTATTTAAAAAATGGAGAGCTAAGGATGTGCAGTCCTGAGTGTTATTTCATCCAATACAGTAATTATTTAACAGAAATTATTTACTGGTCATCATATTTAAAACGCCTCAAAATAATTGCTTCAGCAGAGTTCAGAGATGATAGAGAATGGTCAGAAGGAGTAGAGCCAAATTCTATGTAAAAGTAGCATAGGGATTGGCAAATCTCTCCTATTCTGAACAGGGTTTGAAGGTACAATAAGAAAGTAAGATTTACCTGTGTAGTTTGTGCATAGCAGTTGTAGTTTGTTGGGTTTTTTTCTTTTGCTTTTTGGAATACATTGATTAGAAGGATGGCCACTTAATATTGCAATTATTTAAGTAAAGAAACCTGTTACATCTATTGAATTAGATGGGATTGATAACTTTTATTCCCAGAAGAGCCTGGTAACTTGGCAAACAACCTCTGCTTCATTTGTGAGAAAAATTACTCAAATCATAGCCATGGTGATTAAAACACTTGTTTTCTTCTCTACAGCGAGCATTTGAATACTTCAATCAAGCAGCTAATGCTGGCAATTCACATGCTATGGCTTTTCTAGGAAAGGTAAGATATGAGCACTCTCAGAAGTAAGAAAACTGATTGTCTTGCATTGAAAAACAGCAAATGTTTCGTACTCTCTGATATCAGGCAGTCTAAAACTTGAATGCTGGAATCTAAGTATTTCTATTTTGCTACTGTTTTGAATTTTTTTGCAAGATTTGAGTGTTGTAGTCTGTTATTAGAGGAAAACTTGTCTAAGTTTTCGTTTACTTTAGGAATTTTTGGTTTTTTTCTAAATAGTGCTTGAACTAGAGGGTTGGGTTTTTTTAAATCAAAAAATAAAATACCTAAATGTCCTTTTTCCATGGTGGAATTCAAAACTCTAAATAGGCAACTATTCTTTTCCACACAGTGTGTGGGGAAAAGCTAGGCTTCTCAAAACTTTTTTCCAGCAGTAAATACTAAGCTGAGAAAGGAAATGGGAAGGACATTCTTACACTGTGTAGAGAATTGAGGCATCTGAGTCAGAATTGCCAGCATGTCTGCACTTACTCTGAAATAAAACTGAATCTATCTGCAGGGTGAGCCATTGTTTCAGTTTTCTCAGATTTAAAGCCTTTTTGTTTGAGAGCGAATCTTACCTGACCAATCTGGTTGCCTTCTATGATGGAGTGGCAGCCGTGGTCAACAAGGGAAAAATTACTGATGTCAGCTACTAGACTTGTGTGAGGCCTTTGGCATGGTCCCATACAATGTCCTTATTTTCAGATTGGAGAGACATGGATTCAATGTGTGGAATATTTGATGGATAAGGAATTGGATGGATGGATATAGCCAGAGAGTTGTGATCAATGACTCTATGTTCAGGCTGGTAATAAGTGGGGTCTCTTGGGGCTCCATCTTGGGACCAGTTCTCTTTAATATCTTTACCAGTGGCACAGACAGTGAGATTGAGCATAGCCTCAGCAAGTTTGCAGATGACACAGTTGACACAACAGAAGGATGGGAGGCCATCCAAAGGGACCTGGACAAACCTGAGAAGTGGGCCCACAAGAACATCATGAAGTTCAACAGGTGCAAGTAGGAGGGCTGCACCTGTACAAATATGAGTACAGGCTGGGAGATGAACTCACTGAGAGCAACCCTGCAAAGAAGGACTTGGGGGATCTCACGGGTGAAAAGCTGAACATGACCCAGCAATGTGCACTTGCAGCCCAAAAGGCAAACACTGTCCTGGCCTGCCTCGAAAGAGGAGTGGCCAACAGGTTGAGGGAGGTGATTCTGCCTCTCTGCTCTGCCCTCATGAGATCCCACCTGGAGTGCTGTGTCCAGGTCTGCAGTCCTCAGCACAGGAAAGACATGGACCTGTTGGAATGAGTCCAGAGGAGGGCCATCAAAATGATCAGAGG
This sequence comes from Grantiella picta, assembly GCA_013397955.1. Lineage (NCBI taxonomy): Eukaryota > Metazoa > Chordata > Aves > Passeriformes > Meliphagidae > Grantiella > Grantiella picta. The sequence goes on from VZRM01001225.1 coordinate 76,419, forward strand.
ATTGGAGCATCTCTCCAATGCAGACAGGATGAGACAACTGGAGTTCTTCAGCCTGGAGAAGAGAAGGATCCAGGGAGACCTCATTGCAGCCTTCCAGTACCTAACTGGGGCTTAGAAAAATGAGGGAGAGCAACATTTTGTACAACACATAGTGATGGGACAAGTGGGAATAGTTTTAAACTAGATGAGAAGAGAGGTTATATGTTAGGCAGAAGTTCTTTTCTCAGAGGGTAGTGAGGCACCTGGCACAGGTAGCCCAGAGAAGTTGTGTGTGTCCTATCCCTGGAAGTGTTCAAGGCCAGGCTGGATTGGGCCCTGAGCAACCTGATCTAGTGGCTAGCATCCCTGGTTCTTACACCATTCTGATGGCATGGTAGTTGGAACTAGATGATCTTTAACCCCATCTGTTCTGATTTTCAATCTAAGACATGATCGGCAAGCTGCTGGTGGTGATTGAGTACCCTCGAGGTTAGACTACAATAAGCACCAGCTCTATCCCATCTTTTTCAGGCTGTCATTGCAGTAGAGGAAGCAAAATTCATGTCCTTAAGGGTACTTGACAGAAGAAATTGCAGTTCCTACTATCTCTATTGCTTGAGTGTTTTGTGTCTGATAAATGCTGAAGTTAACTGTGTTTAGTAACCAATTTTTGCTTTGTTTTCTCAAAGTATTTTGACTGCCAATACAGTTTGACTTCCACTGGTTTTAAGATTTTTGCGTGATTAGATGTTTTTCACTGCACATTGGTAGAGATTAAAAATGAAGGTTATTGTCATAAAAACTTTTTACTTTTATGGGAATTTAATTTTCTTTCATTTATGGGCATTTCATTTCATTAACATTCATTAGAAAGTTAAACCCTATGAATGTTACAGCAAAAAGATGTATTTTCTTCTTCTGGGCAAGTTCTAATGATTATTTAGTAATGCAACAGTCAGTCTAAGTACAATAGACTCACTCTCATATGTAAAGTGAAGATGCTTCATGGTCTTTAAGCTAAACTGACTTCTTTGGCTGTTCTTCAGTAATGGCTTTGTCTTTCAGATGTACTCAGAAGGAAGTGATGTTGTGCCTCAGAGCAATGAAACAGCCCTTCAATATTTCAAGAAAGCTGCTGACATGGTATGATTATCTGTAAGCTGGAAATACAGCATGTGCACTAAGAAGTTAATTAGGTTTGAAATGCTGCAAATGCTTCATGTGCCCTTCCAGGTGCACACACCTGCTCCCAGCTTCTGTCCCAGATTAGCCCATAATTAAACCTTGCATGTCTAAGATGTCAAAAACTGCTCTGGCCATGGTGCTTCATGAAACTGTTCAGTGTAAGGAATCTAACTCGCATGAACAGAGTCTAACTCTGTTTAACCAGTATGAAATATTGTCCACATAAATAGTCTGCAATTCTGTGAAGTGCTAGTTTTTGTTAATCTGAACTTGTCTTACAGAAGTTTACAGTGCCCTGATACTATGGTCTTTTGCTTCTGTTTTATGAATATATAATAGTTTCATACCTCTCATCTCATTGGACTGTTTGGTTTTTGGGATGATGTTTTTTGATTACATTAGTCCCTCATATCTGTCTTTGACATACCCCTTATGGTAGTATTTGTACAGTAGTCTTCCAGGAAGGTTTTTTAGCATGTGAAACAGAGTAGATTAAGTTCTGAAAGGACTGTTGTAAGGTAACTGCTGTCACAGTTCTTATATTCCACATTCAGAATGCTGTTCCACATCTCTGCTAAAGTGCGGATCTCTTAATGTGCTCATTCCCTACATTCACTGAAGGTTTCTGATGTGCCCTATCCTGGCACTGAAGAAATAACTGCCGCAGTGCATACTTTTGCAGGGGCAGTGGTTAGTAATTTAGCCCACAGGATAGCCACCATTCTGCCCTTGAAACAGGTTCTTAGAGTCCCTGGAGTTGTTTTGGGATCTTCTGTAGCATCCAAAACATTTTGAACTTGGAAAAACTGAAAACAAGTAAGCTATTAATGCCTCATCTTTCTAGGGTATGGGTTCTACAACTTGTATGGCACTGTAAAAAGTGCACAGTAGACCTTCATAACTAGTATTGAAAGTTATTTTCCCTGTTCATCATCTGTCTAGTTACTGAATAAAAGTTACCACTGATGCTGTTTCCCCCCTAAAAAACTATTACTAGGAGCAAAAAATGAATCTATCTTGAGTAGTGTATGTTTTAGTGATGTTAAAGACATACCAGATATGAAAGTTGTAGGTGTAGATTTTGCCTTTCTTTGCAGAAGAGTTTTTCTGTGTTTTCAGGGTAATCCAGTTGGACAGAGCGGATTAGGAATGGCTTACCTCTACGGAAGAGGTGTTCCAGTGGTAAGCTTTTGACAGTCGTCTTTCTAATCATAGGTGATTGTGTGACTTTTTGTTGTCAACAGATTTTTTTCTCTGGAGGGAAGTACTGTAGAAGGCTTAATTGTGAGCATTTCTGTTACACTGACAATTCCATGAGGAAATCTGTAATGTAAAAAAACAAGCACTATGAAGTTAGCATCTATGAAAGAAACATCCTGACTTTCCTCTCATGAGTTTGAAAATGTTGCTTAAGCTATTAGAAATGCATAGTAGTGTGCATTTTAGCAGGAGATTTGTGCTTGTCTTAATTTTCTTGTGAAACAAAACAAATCCTATCTGTCCTCATTTTGTGTCTCTTGTGGGAGTGGAGGAACACTTTGAAACTTTTAATTATTTCATTTGCTTTCTTGCTTTTCCCACAGGAAGGTTTCTTGTCAAATGCTTTATATTTAGCTATGCAAACAGATATTCAAAAGTTGCATTAGCCCCAAATTGAGGAAATAAATAAAAGTTCCAGAAACAGAACAGAGCTGCCATTCTGTTAAGCATAACTGTTCATAGCAATGCTGTATCTGGATGCAAGCTTAGAGGTAGCTGTAGATTTACAACAGGCTAATAGCATTGTAGTCTATCTCATTTTTCGCTTCCAAATTTTGAACAGGTGAATATTTTCACTGGAACATCTTGCTGTATTTTTTCTGTAGTACAGATCTGTCCTTACACATATGCACATGCATATTTTCTCTCTTAAACTTTGGTGTATTGCAAGGCTCTAATGACTGGACCAAATCTTCCTGCAGAACTATGAGCTAGCACTGAAGTATTTCCAGAAGGCTGCAGAACAGGGATGGGTTGATGGACAACTTCAACTAGGTTCCATGTATTACAGTAAGTGGCATCAAAGCGATTTACAGGTCTAAGCAGCTGCCCTATCAGTCACTGTTCACTAGGTGGCATTAGCAGTGTGCATACGCTGCACGTAGAATGGGCTTACTGCATCGAACTTGTATTTCATTCCAGTTTTTCCCAACACTTTCACAATGCTTTTCTTGAGAGTACTGTATTTTATACAACGCTACTTTTCAAGAGGAATGAAGAGCAATGATTTAATCTTTCTTTTAGATGGCATTGGAGTCAAGAAAGACTATAAACAGGCTTTGAAATATTTTAACTTGGCCTCCCAAGGTGGCCACATTCTGGCTTTTTATAATCTGGCTCAGATGCATGCTACTGGCACTGGAGTGATGCGATCCTGTCATACTGCTGTTGAGGTAAGGTCATCTGTTTATAACAGTCAGTAATACTGACTTGCAATAGATTGGCTATAACCACTATATATATAACCACAAGACACTCAGAGGAATCACTCTATCTAGGACATTTACAGCAGCAACTGCAGAGTCAAGACTGTCTAAAGGGAAAGTGATACATTAGCAAACTCGTTTGTATTTAATGAGAAAAGTTTTTGGCTTTTATGTTGATACGTCAGGTTTGTGTTTGCTTTATTAACGTTGAAGAAAATCAAAAGAATGTAATACAAAGCAAGCATCAGTATAAGTACCAAATTCTTCATCTATACCTCAATTAAAGTGGTATATTTAAGTGTTATATAGGTGGTATTTAGTGATAAGCTAAGATACTGAAGAATAATTATGAGCAAGCATCAGACTCTTACAAGTTACTATCTTTACTTAGTAAGACTCTTACAAGTTACTAAGCATCTATCTGCTTAGCAACTTGTATCTTAAAAGTAAGCTTGTCTTAAACAGTGGCGTTTGCCTGTCATGTTTTTCATGTGAAATATAAATATTTTGAACAGGCATCAGAATGTTAAAGGTTTACTTCTTGCAAAGCCTAGATTTTTGAAGTTCCTGACAACCAGTATCCTCTCCCTTCCTTTTTCCTCTGCAGTTGTTTAAGAATGTATGTGAGCGGGGGCGTTGGTCTGAAAGACTGATGACTGCCTACAACAGCTATAAAGATGGTGATTCAAATTCTGCTGTGGTTCAGTATCTTCTTCTGGCAGAACAAGGCTATGAAGTTGCACAAAGCAATGCTGCTTTCATACTTGATCAGAGTAAGAATCTAAATATGTACTGAAAAGAGTTTTTCTGGAGTTGGCGTGTTAGAACTTCAATTAAACTCTTGTCCTCTTTCCTGTTCTTCACGTTAGAAATTTTCATTTTCACTTCTAAGGATGACTTTCTGAACTAAAAGTTAAAATACATTTAATTTCTGACTTAAGGATTTTAAAATGGCGTAGGCAGAGAGTCTTTAGGAAGTTGCACAGTGCTAAAAGTTCTCTTCTCTGGATTTCCTAAGCACAGTTGTAAAGTGGGAATTGCATTAGGTTTACCTTTGGCCTGTCCTATGCATAGAAGTCTCAGTGTCCTTTGTTCTTTCTCTTGTAATGCGTTTTCTCAACACCTTCTTTGTGTGACTTTACTGATGCTACTCTTGAAGCAGGGATAAGGAACTGGGCAGTTGATTCTGTTAGGTTTGAAAAAAAAACTTGTCCCACGTGTCTTATTGGAACTAGATGGCTAGAACTTGGATTTATTAGTTTGAAGTTTTAGGGAGACAATGGAAGTACAACGACAAATCTTTCTAGAAACTGCAAAACCCAGTATTTTAAACTTTCTCTATACCAAATCTAGGTCTCATTGCCAGCTTTATAGCTTAGTATTGAAAGCACCTATTAGTGGCTGATGGGCTGATCTAACATCTTGATTTCCAGTTAATGTTTTTCAAAGGTGTCTGAGTGCATCATCTTTAGATAAGGCACAGTAATGACAGTCTTGGCTGGAAGTGCATGCTTGCAAAGAAATAGCATTTTTCCCTGGGTTAAAACTCTGATTGTCTTTACTCAGATATATCAGCATCTCAACTGGAGATTGATTTAAAATTATTTTATACGCTTTATACAGAAAATTTTTGTGTCAACTGTGAGGTAGTACACCTGAGACCATAATTACTCTAGAAGTTCAAGTTATAAACCCTTTGAATTCTTGAACACTGGTAGTTCAGGAACCCTCAAATTATGATATGGACAACTTCTGAAGTAGCTGAAGCACTGCTGTTTAAAACATGCAGTCTCTGGCTTGTTAAGGAGTTTAAGCCTTTGTTACATTTGATTGGTCTTGGGTTTTAGATGGCCAAGCTATAACAGGTTATACTTCAACCTTGTATTTGTCAAAGTCCAAATTATATGTTCTTAAGACTTGCCTCTTGTGTCATTCCTCAAGTATGCATCAGAATCTCCTACAGCTGGAATGGGAGAGATGCTTGGTAAGCCATAGTTGAGGGTGAAATTATATAGTTTGTTCCTAGATCTTGTGTGGGCAGATAAATTGAAAGGCCGTATAAATGAAAGGGGTTTTTATAAGTTTCAGGTGGATTGAATCTTGTTTGTTCTATAACACAGATTGCTTCAAGTTTTTAATTTATTTCAGCAGACTGAATATAAGTGGGGCGGGTTATGGTTGCATGTGCATATACCATGGTTCTCTTTAACTGGATTATTTTCTTCTTTAGAAGAAGCTAGCATAGTAGGAGAAAATGAAACCTATCCTCGAGCTTTGCTTCACTGGAACAGAGCAGCCTCTCAAGGTATGTCTGTACTTCACAATGAACAATAAAAATCAGTTTATTTTTATGTTGAGGAATACATTCAGTGCAGGTTTGCAGCTGCAGTATGAACTGCACGTTGAGCTCTGGATGGGAGGAGCCCGAGGCAAGGGGCCATGAACTGCCGACCTTTTGCATAGCAAAGGACACAGGCACCTGTGGCCCAGCCAGGTGAGCAGACACTCAGAGGCACAGCAGGAGCCAAGAACCCCAGACCTAAGTATGAACAGACTGTGAGGGTGTAAGAGCCCAGGGATTCCTTTGTTCAGGGTTCCTCCTTCACAAGCATGAGCTCAAGCTATTTTTTGTGTTACTGAGTTATTTAAAAGATTCAGGCATATGAGACTCTGCTCTTGTAAACTCAGGGTGGAGCTAGTAAAGAAAGCTTGCCTGTGTGAGAGTAGGGAGTCAAGTGCCCATCAGCCCTTGGAGCCTCCCACTGCAAAGGTGCATCAGTCCCCGCAGTCACAATCGGTAGCTGTGGGAGTGTGGTGGTTAGAGTGCCTCTCAAATGGTGAGACAGGAAGGTTTCCTTAACATTTAGTAGAGCCATTGTTGTCCAGTTTCATAGGTTTTGTTATGAAACCTGTAAGGAGGGAAAGTTTACCTCTTTCTGTCCAACAAAAGTTGTATCCCACGTAGGGTAGTTGGTGTTCTTTGTTCCATTGTAGGCTACAGTGTTATTGCAATATGCATGCAGGTCTGAGTCTTTCTGTGATTCGAAAGACTAAAAGGACTAAAACACGAATGTACTGTGTGTTTCTTTTGCTGTTCTGTAGCAAATTACAGAGCAGTGTTAAACAACATCAGCAGTGTTTAAACTGACTTTTTAAAAAACATATCTGCTTGGAAAAATATACCCAAAATCCTAAAAAGTAATTTGTTAGTTGTCATCATTTATAGAAAATGCAATTTCCTATTCAAAGTAAGCAGAATGCAGTGATGAAGAATGTAGCCTTGATGTCCAAACATGAAGAATGTAGCCTTGGGTCCAAACAGAGCAAATTTAAACTCTGGTGCTTGTGATACTGTCCTAAAATAAGTAAAAGTGAACACAATGATTAGGTATCTTGAGGTGTCTTAACTTGAAAATGGGTGCATCTACCCCAGTGTCTGTCTACTAGGTCTTTAGAGCAAGAGTATGGTGCAAATAGAGCCTAATTCAGACTTTCAAGGCTTTTAGTTGAAAGTTAAGAAATTGAGATGGTGGCACAGATGATGAGACACTATTTTACAAGTTTCCAGTGTCACTGTTTTTAAAACAAAGTTGAATCCTTTAATGGCCATGTAGCAAATTAAAAGTTTTTCTGTAGTAAGTGACTAAGTATGAATGCGTTATGGGTTTTCAGCTGATTCCACTTCATAGCAATAAAAATTTTAGTAGAATTACTAGGAAAAGGTCTTATCTGCTAACAGAAGTTGATTGTTTTGGTTAGCTTAACCAAACCTAAAAAATAAAAGCTGTGTGGGGTGGGATGGGGAGAAGATAAACAGTTTGTGCAAATTGTGTAAAGTAACACTAAAGCTCCTACTGCATCTTCATAGGAAACCAAAAGGGTTTCTTGGCCTAGCTGTTTTATCCTTTTTTGTTGTTTCTTGATTTATAGGTTATACAGTTGCAAGAATTAAACTTGGAGATTACCATTTTTATGGGTTTGGTACTGATGTCGATTATGAAACTGCATTTATTCACTACCGACTGGCATCAGAACAGCAGCACAGTGCTCAAGCAATGTTTAATCTGGGCTACATGCATGAGAAGGGATTGGGCATCAAGCAGGTAAGTAAGCTGTAGACTGAGAGTTTGCTTCATTAGAGTACATTTGCTAGTATTAGATTAGATAACTACCACTGGGCTTTGGGTACTATAGAGCCACTTAATGGGAATTAGCATATCTCCCAATACATTCACCAGTAAGAAATGGACAAGTATATCCAAGTCACACTGAACAATGTGAAGAAACTATGCATAGACAGGGAAGAAACATTTGCCCAAAACTCTGAATATTGGCAAAAGGAGTGCCATATGCTTCAGTAATGTTTTCAAGACTTTGAAGTGTAGTGAAATGAATGCAAATCAAGTCCAGGCTCATGATATTTTGGTACAGCATTATTCTTGTCCTCTAAAACAGTGGTTAAATTGTTTCCTGTATTAGGACATTTTGAAAACAAGGTAACAAATGATAAACAGACCAACAATTTATTAGCTATGTTTTTTCAAGTTAGGCAAACTATATTGCCTAAAAAAGACAGTGAATCTGCTTCTCCTAAAAAGCCTGTGGTGTATTGCTGTCCATGAGTTAATTAAAACTTACGGAATATAGAGCAACATGTTTCTGTATGTGTCAAAATAATGTAATTGGCAGGTGTATACTAATTTTGAGCAGCCTACCTTTGAGCAGCCAGATAGTTTAGGTATTTTGTAGAGTTTCTACTGGGTGATGGCTCTGGAAAAAGAATTTGTCTGGAATTAAGGTGAAGTCTTGCCAATATTTCTCTGTGTTCTAACATAAAAAAATGTATGAATTTAGTAATAACTTGACCTGAAACTGTAAGAAATGGCTTCATTTTCTCTATTTTCAGTGAGCTTCGACTTTTTTTTTTTGGTCTATGCATGCACCTTTTAGTTATTCTCTTGGTCTATTAAAAGACCAATTTTTGCTTCTTTTCGCCTAAATTCTTGACATGAAGAGCAAGTCTTAGGTCAGTATTGTTACTTTGGCAGCAGCAGGCAGTCAACATTTGAAAACTGCTTGATGACCAAGATGTAGAAGGGACAATACAATACACTAAGTGCATTCTTTCTAAAGTTTATTTTCAAATGTTATCTTAGGGCTTTTTTCTCTTTTTAACTGAGCCCTCAAAAGCAGCTAACTTCTGAAAATAAGTCTGCAGTTAAAAGCAACGGTGCTAAAGATGGAGGTTTTCTTAAAAAAAATTCTTTCCAACGTGGACTTCTGCTTCTACCTTGAATATAACATAATTTAGATCAAATAATAAAACGTCTGAAAATGTTACGATTTGTGTTCAACATTATGAGAAAAAATATTCCTAATGCTATCAATGCACAGAGTATTCTCCAACCTGAAACAGAGATGGCTACACACAGAAAGCCAAAATGAGTGCACAGAGGCTCATGATGAACATACGTTAGCCTTGCTTTATGCAGAGGAATAATACTTTCTCTCCTTCAGATCCACTATGGAATGAAGAGTTGAACTGCAAGGGATATAAAAATAGTTAATATAGATATAGGAAGGGAGCACTGAGAATGTCTAAGCAAGGAAACTACCTGTTTCCAGTCTTAGTAATTCTGGATATGTAATGTCTTTGCTTGCTGTGTTCTAAAACTTTACAATTGTAAGATGAGAGGATGGAGATTTAGGATGGACTAGATAAGGCTAGGAGCTCTGGGCCAGTATATCCTGAAAAAGGCTAAGATAGTTTTGCATGAAGAAGAAGAATATTTGGCTTTCCTTTCACAGAATGGAAGTTGAATTTTGAGCACCTCTAAAAATGACTGACAGTTAAAATCATATTTTCTGATGTAGGAAAAATCATATTTCCTGATATCTACCACTGAAGTCTGTTCTTCCACTAGAGGCCTCTGGATGGAACATATAAACTGTAGTAGCTCTGTAGTACATAATAAAACTGGGGGTTCCGTGTTTTGAAGAAAGGAATGTGTACTTTAAATCTCTCCTTGCCTAGATCCATGTCGTTAAGATTGCAAACACCTCCAGAGTTAGGAAGAATGTTCCAATAAGGTGGTCTGCACAACTTCAGGTCACTGTTCATTCTGGATCAGCATGGCATTTATTAATGTGGGGATTTTTTTCCCACCAAACAGCTTTTGCCTTGTTCTTACTTTACTTATTGAATAGTCTTTTTCTTGCATACAGAATTTTATGCTACACTTGTAAACCTGTACAAAGATGGTTTACAAACTCAGACCAGGTCAATGACAAATATTTAACTCTTTCAGAAATCTCACACGTGTATTTAGACACCCTTCATAGATTTAAGGTTTTCCAATCCCCAAACTACATGTCAGAATGAAGACTGTTTCCATATACTGCTCAAAATTAAGAATAAGTTTGTTTTGTTACAGTCTTATCTTAAGATTTGATGTGATATTTTGGTGCTATTTGTGTGTTATAGCTCAGACTCCTATGGCTTACACTTTTCTGTCAAGTAAGAGTTAAGTATGCATAAGCAGCATGAAGTGCTTGCTAATTAGAAATAAAGTAAGCCATTATTTAGAATCTCCTTTTACACCAATACTAGCACACTGCAAAGGAGGTAAGGAAGCTCTTTTAAATAGTTATACAAAAGATAGACTTTTCAGCCTCAATGAGTATTCAGAGTTGTTCTATTGATTTCAAATACTAAAATGTGAGATGTTACATCTCATTCATGTAATGTGTTGATTTTCATACCATTATTTCCACAAGCTTTATGGAACTAAGCTTTGCTGTATCAATGAGCAGAAAATCTTTATGGTATTTCACCATCAGGAAATTATAAAATGAGCATGTGGCATGAGTCCTGGAGATTTCTCTTATTTTAAGTGTCCAATTTGGAACACTTTCAGAGACAAGTCTTACATGGGCCTGTTCTTCACATTATTGGGTGAACATAGCCAGTTTGTATCCAAATAGCCTAACATTGCACAGTATGTATCTGAAGCAGAGCCAAAAAAACACTGAACAAACAAGGAAAGTTAAACTATTCGGTACATGTATTCTCTGTTCCTACAGTCACCACCTTGTTTTTCAATTGCCACCAAAGAGAGCACTAATTTAAGCTCTTCCTAAAGTTGCTCTCTGTTTGTGCTCATGCCTTTGCCAGGCTGCCCTCAATGATGCAAGTTATGTGCATTTTGGACAAGGAGTAAAATCTGATTGGTGCATATGTGCAGAGATGGTTAGAAGCTACACAAATACAGCAGGCATGCTGTTGTGTAACTGAGAGGAAATGCTGCTGCATATTCCTCTGGAACTTGGGCTTTCTTAGTCTTTCATATTTGGTGTGGTGTTGGAAATGTTAGAGTATACTAGATAAATATACTAAGTATTTATCTTGATTTACAATGAATAGGTTGAATATGTTGTTACTAACCTCTTTGTGAACTTCAATTCTAGTATCGGTTGAAATAGCTTCATCCTCAAATTGAAGCTTCCATTTACCTGTATATTCAAAGGTGAACCTATCGCAGGAAAAACCATTGTGGTTAATTTTTCAAGTTTTTCAAAACTGAGTTTTGAATTTTCTTAACTTTAGGATATTCATCTTGCAAAACGATTCTATGACATGGCAGCTGAAGCAAGCCCTGATGCTCAGGTTCCAGTCTTCCTAGCACTTTGCAAGCTTGGAGTGATTTATTCCTTGCAGTATATACGAGAAATCAATGTAAGTAATGCAGAATTAAAAGAAAACAGCAAATGTGTTTTCCATTTTTAAAAGAATTTACTATCTATAGTTTACTGAATTTACTATCTTAGGCAGAAATATTGCTTGAGCCTTCTGCAAACTTAGGATAGATTTGTTTTCTGTTGTTGCATATTCAGAAAGTCACTGAAGAGTTGATTCCTGTTTTCTATTTGTGCATCTCCGTGAAACTGAAATGTACAGCCAGTGCTCTTCTGTGCTGTTCTTCCCTTGAAGAGAATTTCTCAAAACTGTTTGACTGTTCTTATCCATGACCATCTGCTATGAAAATGAAGCAGATTTAACTGGCATAATTTCTCAGGAAAAAAAAAATTTGAACCCCTAATTCTCATGCTGTTTTAAATTCAGCTGTAACAACCCCATTAGAGTTGTGTTTGATCCCTGTGGGGGGAAAAACGTATTTGTGTCAGATAGTTTAGGTATTTTGTAGAGTTTCTACTGGGTGATTGCTCTGGAAAAAGAATTTGTCTGGAATTAAGGTGAAGTCTTGCCAATATTTCTCTGTGTTCTAACATCTTACTGCTTTTTTGGATTATTTCATAAATTCAAATGGTATGGAAGTTATTACTTCTTAGAGCAAATGCACTTTCAGGCAATTCAGCAAAGTTTGACAAAATGTAGTCTTGAGACTGAGGATTTTCAGGGGTGGACAGTCAAAATGATCTAAGTCAATTGGGCAAATACCCATGTAGCACTCACAGAAGCTAGTATGTAGAACAAGTTTTTCCAAGTTTTAAGTCTGCTGATGCAGATTTAATTTGCCAGTGACTGTGTACCATCAGATCCAGTAGTAAAGCATAGAAGTGCATGCTAGCTAATGCTTATGCAAATAGAGTCTTGCAAAAAGGCACTCCAATCAAAACTAACACTTTAATTTCCTTGTCCATTACCTGCACAAATCTCAGCACTGTAGCACGCGAGTGTCCTGGGGCTTAATGCTCTATCATTCATGGGAAAGCCACAAAACTGTATTGAGAACTTTCATCTCTAAATTAGAAAATCGAATAGCTCATCCTATATATCATGGCTCATAGTCTTAATGGTATTATAGTTCCTGGAAATTGAGAATGTCACTGATGTGATACTATTTCTTCAGAGAGGAAAAGAGACACTAAGTTTTAGAACTAGTACTTGTACATGAAAGGTGTTACAAGTAAAATTTAAAATCAAAATAACTTCCCATTTGTGTTCTGTGACATAATGATGTGGACTTCTTCTTTCTTAGATAAGGGAGGTATTCTCACATATTGATATGGACCAGCTGCTGGGGCCTGAGTGGGACCTCTACCTTATGACCATCATCGCCTTGCTCCTGGGAACAATTATAGCTTACAGACAAAGGCAACACCAAGCAATTCCCAGACCAGCAGGACTGCGGCCAGCTGTGCCTCAACAAGAACCACCCCCAGAGCATCAAGCACCGCAATAGCAACAAGAGCCTCAATGAAAGAACTGGATTTTTCCAAAAGGAAAAATTTTTATTGTGAATTAGGACTTTGGATCAACAGTCCCTCCCCCAAAAAGAGGCGCAAAGAAGTTTAAAAAAAAATGCTTGAAAGCTGCTTAGAATGATGCCTTTTTTCAGGGATAAGAAAATTATTTTTAAACTGATTTGAATGTTATTTCAGTGCCAATGGAATAACACTATGGCTTTTTTCATGGAAACACAAGAGTGCTACTACAAAAATGTTGCCTGCTGTATCTAGTTCCTCTTTATTCAGAGTCCTTTTCATCTCCTAGAGAGACAGAAGGCTAGCAGTGGAAGGTTTTTGCCTGCTTGATAGCAGTTGCCCTTTATAAAAGTAATTATAATAAATAATTTTATGGCCAATTTAAGTCCAAGAAGCTGAACTATAATCAAACTCTAAAAACATTAGACCTGTTAGGAACTTAAATTCTGATCTGCATCCCCAGTATTTCTGTAGTCCTTATTTCATTATTTTTTAGTATTTCTTACACTTTGGTCTTTTATGCTGTCTTGGGTGGTTTAATGTAGATTATTGATAAACCCTGTAAAACTAAGTCAGCAAACATGCCACTTTCCATTTGTGCTTTTTTGTTTTGGGTATTTTCCTGAATTCCCCTTGGGCAGTTCTCAGCAGTCAGTATGTATCCCATGCAGTGGAGTGGGACAGATTGCATCTGTAAAATTCATCAGCTGAAAACTGTCCGCACAGCACCCAGATCTCACATACTTCTAAAATTTTTCAGGAGCCTGTGTACTTTGCAATACTTCATGAGAAAACCATATTGGTAATGTTCCTAAATTAAAATGTCTCTTTACAAAGAGGCTGAGTCTAGACTGCAGAAAGCACCAGTATTACTGTGCACACTGAAGAAAGGAAAGAGCCAAAAACCTCACTGAGTTAGCTGACTTGTTTTTAGAGTTGGAAGGTCTATACTTAATTTTCAACGATCTTGCTGGTGATTTGCCCTGCAAGAAAGAAATGTGTCTATCTCATGCATGCATCTGCTTAATGCATCTACAAAAAAGAGCCACAAAAATGCATACTCTCTACAAAAGGGCATGGGCTTATGCCAGTGATGCTACTCCAAAGCTGCAGGGTTGCTCTGGGTGTCGCCAACCTCTCTTGTACCTGGCACAGATGAAAGTCACAGTAATGTCTCTGGCTGCGCCATCTCAAGCACCCCCTGTAATAAGAAAATCCAAAGAGAAAGAAGACTAGTGGTTTATGGCTTCATGATGCCACCAGGTCAGTGTAAAGGCCTTTTAATGAGTGTAGAGACTGTGACCTGTGGACTGATGATTTAAGACTGCAAGAGGAATCTTCACTTGATGATGATTTTTGTTGAACTACAGTTTCCAGGGCTGGGGGTGGGAAGCAGTGGGGAGAATAGTTTAGAAGCATGAAATGCAGAAGCGTGTGTTCTTATTTACCAATGGTAGTTAAATGTTTGCTTCTGTACTAGCGTTAAACCCTCTGGATATAATGTCTTAAGGCTGAATGAAATACAAATGAGGAGGCTTTAGCCGCTTTCTGACAAAAGCTGTTGTGTTTAAAGGGTAAAGGGCTTTTTTTCATGCAAATGTCTTTCCAGTGTATTGGCAACAACATATCACTATACTTTATTTAGAATTGAGATTTTGGTATGGTTTCATACTTGGTACGTTTGTAAGGAGGTCATTGCACCATAGATCTCTAGTTTGGGATAGAAGATAAGCAATCCATTCTTTTGTAAATGGAAATGTCATGGATGACTAGTATTAAATGTACTAGTATTATAGGTAGAGCTTCTCAGTACTTCACAATGCTTATGCTGGTCATATGAAGACAAATCTTTAACTTTAGTGTGGAGGGTTGCAGCATGTGGTAGAGGAATGTCTTGTTCAGTCTTAAACATCATTAGCAGATGAAACAGTATTGAACTTAAATGTAGTGTCTTATATGTACAGAATTTCCCAGCTGCATTTCCAAGACATCTGTGACTTCTGAACACTCCCTCTGAAATATTTTTTGCCATTGTCACTTAATAACTCTTTTTAGCTTGGCATAAATTAATTAAAGACTATATGGAAAATGTTTTTCAGTTAAATACCATTGGTTTATTGGTATTGATCTCTTAGGCAGTTTAACAGTTTTGTTACCGCATTATTGAAATGTTTTGGTTGTTTGATCTATTAGAACTAAATTCTATAAGCTCTGTCCTACTTGCATAAGAATCTCTCATCATTGCTGCTATGTGACGGTCTTATAGATGACTTTCAGTAAATCTGATGCATTTTTACATCCAAGAAATCAGCAGAAGAAAACAATTGAAGATCAGCAAGTTATTTCATTTTAAAAAATGCTTTTTGAAGGAGCAATAAGAAAGTCTTTCTCCTGCTTTTTTCCCTTCCACCAAATTGCTACCACTAACTTTTTCAGATGACATTCATTTGAATGTGGTGGTAGAAGAAAAAAGGTACTTACCATAAATAATGGCAAGTTAACTCAGGGATTAAAGAAATGAGTAAGTTTTCTAAATCAATTATCTACACCATGACTTAAGTTTTTGTGACAATCCCTTGCTACTCTGTTCTGAAACTTGCATTTTGAGGAAAGTATATTTAACTCTTATTAGCAATATATGTCTTGTTATGCACTCGGTTAATCAAGCATCATTTTCCTAAAGAAGCTGAGTGGCTCAGTTTACTGCAGTGAAGTACTTTTCCCTTTTGGCAGCACACAGGTTATCTTATAGTTTTGATGCAGGAGTATTCTAGACGGGAATCTTAAGAGAAAGCTTTCTGGGTGTGTTCAACATGGTTTGAATGGAAAAGTTTTATTCTTTGTGTGTAGTAACATAGGCCAGAGCCTGCCTATTTGACCTTCCCAGACACATGCTCTTCTTTCCCTGCAGAGAAAATGGATCTACAGAGCAGTGTTACTAGTGGGATTTCTATGTGTAGGAAAACTGTGAGAAAATATGGAAAGAAGCATTGTTCCACATCTCAAATTATTAATCAAAGACATTAGCTGTTCTTGCTAGTTCAAAGAAATGCTGAACTCTTGAGAAAACAGTATTCTAGTTCATCACTGGTGCAACTTGTCCCAGAGCTATCTGTTGAAATAATTTTCTTGCTTTATATTGTCCATCTTGGGACAGTGTAATAGAAGGTAAGGCCTTTGATACAAACATCCCCATGAGACTCTTACGAGACAGTTTTACTCACTCTTTACTCATCTTCCATAAGTCAGCTGCTCTTATTAAAGAAAAAACTATCAAATGTTAATAATTTGGGGGAAGAACATTAAGACGTGGCTTGTAAAAGGACTTTTTAAGACTATGCATTATCTAATTTCCACCTATTATATGCTAGTTTTGGCCTATAAAAGGGGATTACACTCACCTTTGCAAGTTGCTTTCCTTTTAGATAGGCAACAATGAACTGAAATTCTATTTTTGTTTCAGAGAATATTAAACTGAAAATATTTAGTTTGATTTGAACTACTGCAAATGCATATGGCAAATAGGGACTATTGGGGGGAACCCTTTGTTTTTCTCAGCTACAGTTCTTTAAAGGGTCTTGTAGGAGTTTTGTAAATTTATTTTGTATTTAAAATCAGTATAAAGGCTGGTCAAATGTAATATAATTGTGTAAACAAATTCTGTTAATAGAGAGATGTACAGATTCATTTTGTACTGTATCTTTAATCTTGTGAAATAAAGATACCACCTGTGTGGTTACCCTCAGTGTTCACAGTGGTTATGATAACAGAGGATGTGAATTGCTAGTCATATGCACTTGTATATGCCACTGTTAAATGCATCCCTTCCTCTAATGATTCTCATAGTTCTTTCACTTCCATTTCTTAGGAGGGGCATAGAAGGGGGGAATGGGTCATCATGCATTTTATCTTCAGCTGTGCTAGAAACTTGTCCTGTATGTGTGTGTGTTTGTGTGTGTGTGTGTGTGTGTGTTTGTGTGTGTGTGTGTGTGTGTGAGAGACCGTGTATATAGCATTTGTACCATGTCTGGTAGACACAGAACTGCTGTGTGATTCAGGAGTAGTGACAAGTAACTTTAGGTTTACCACTGCATTTTCAATAATGATAGAGGAATGATTCAGTGAGTTGGAATAGATACTGGGGGAGGGGGGCTACTCCAGGCTGACAAGTTTGTTTGCTTTTCAGGCTGTTTTTGACCCATTCATCCCTTCAGGCTCCACCTGTTGAGACAGAGTAAATGCATTACGTTGATTGGCTTTGCAGTGTGCTTGTTCACTGGGGAGAAGGAAAATAAGGACCGTGGGGGAACTATGATAATGGCTAGGAAAAGCATCAGTAGCTAAATGATCCTGGGTGGGATCAGCCCAAATTACATAGTTTTCTGAAGTATTTGGAGGCTTCCCATGTTGTCTACTGCTGCCCATAGCTCACTTTTCATTTCTTTGGTATCCAATGTTTTGAGCTTTCCATATAACATGGGTTGCGGTTCCAGGTTTTTGAAAAATAACTTTGAAGAATATAAATTTTTTGTTGCAAAATACTGTAATTACAGCTCTTCACTTCTAATGTCAATAATCTTCTGTATTTCCTTATTTTTCATGTGCTTGTTTTTGTTCATCCCTCCTCCTAAACACAGGCTGTTCTATAAAATTAGTTGTTCCTGTTCCCATCTGTTCTAATGAATGTGACTATTTCTGTACAAAATTCATACCAACTTTTTTTATTGCTTCTAACTGCTTTTGCTGGGGGAAAAAATGTTTTACCTGGGTGTTTGTTTGCAGCCACAGTGGGATATTAGACAATAATGGTGAGTTGGATTTGTTAAATACTTGAGGTCTCGAAGATTGGGAAAGGAGTAACTTCCACACTTTGAGTCACTGTCATATCTAGGGAGAATGTGTGTGTATCTATGAGAGAGTGTGTGTGTATACACACGTAGAAATCTAAGAAGTCTTTGGTTGCTTCAGAAACTTACTTGACAAAATTAAATAATTCAGTACTCATATTTCTCTCACATTTGCAGAACAAAAGTTCAAAATTAAAAATCACTGTAGCTTGTGGAAAGACCTGGTAAAGAATTACCTTCCCTAGGCTATTAAAGCTTTTTTAATATGTAAATCCATTAACCTCTTGTGTCAGTCTGTCGTTCAACATCTTTTGGAGTATTATATGCACAGATAAAATGTGAACTAGTTGGGCACAGCTTCCAGGACAGTGGCCTCTTTTGCAAAGTTAAATCCTTATTTTCTTAAGAGTACAAAATCTTTCCCACTAATATAAGTGAAAATGTTTAGCAACAGGTGACAGATAATTCTTTTTAATCACTTTTTCACTGAGACCATCTGGTGCAATATTTGAGTTATCCAAATATCTTCATAACGGTAATTTAAAATATTTTACATTTTTTGTTTCTGTCCAATCTTACTTTAATGTTTGTTAGACTCCAGACTTTGCTATATACTGAAATTCCACTGATTAATGGCAATTTAGGTGCTTCTAAAAAATTATTATTATTATTATTACTACTACTATTTGGAAAGCTTCCCAGATCTAGTCAACAGCAATTTTAAAGGAAAAGCCAATTTTCATTGCTAGTATTAAAAAGGGATATGTGATAAAAATGTCAAATACAGTCCATAGACCTTAAAGTCATTATAGCTGATGTTAAAATTACTGAAGAAATACGTGGAATGTTCCAGTTTAAGGATTATAACTTCACATTATAAAAAATACACTTCTCAAACAGTCATCCAGTTTTGAATTCAAAGGCTGAAGGTCTGACAATGTATTTGTTGGTGAGTTTTCCGAAGTGATTTTGTTACCTTCATTACTGTGGCTATGAGATCAGGAGGACTTGAGTTAATTGTTTTCAGGTTGTATTTAGTTTAATCTCTGGCTTTCATCACATTGATTATAGGACTGGACAGTCCATAAGGAAGAATAGCCAAGCCAAACTATGTATACATTTAATTGTGGAATCCAGGGTTATATTGATGTTCAGCTGTAATTGAAAAACTAAAGGATTTCGCATTTTTTATAAATAATTTTGTGTTTGACTTGGCTGTTGAAATCTGGGAAACATTGCACAGAAGGGAGGTGACTTTAGTAAGAGAATTCAGACCCAGTGAGATAAATGTGATCTCACTGCACGCAGCTGTGTTGGCTTTTCCTGCCTCTTTGCTAAACAAACAGCCTTACTGAGTTCCCTACTAGGAGTCTGATCTTTTTGGGAGGCAAAGGGTGCAAGTAGGTAGGAAATTCTCAAATTAGAGCAAGAAAGAAGGATTTCTTCATTGATGTAATCTCTCTAACAAACTGAACATTATGTATTAACTGTTTGCCTACTCTGCGTATTCAGTGAATAGCTCCATAGAGACACAAAAAAATACTTACTTTTTTTGCGCATGTAATTGCAAAAAATTGGCAATTATGTGCCAATAATTATTATGTTTGGGTTTACAAGCCCCAAAAAGTTTACTCTTCACTACATTTGTCATTCTTAGTTCAGTTCCAAAAGATAGATTGATATGAAATACTTATTGTAAATGTTTCTGGTGATAGTAGTTCAGCATCATAAGACACAGCTCTCATATTTAGAGTAAACAGTTTGCAAATAGTCCTTTGGCTGAAAAGTGAAAAACTATGGTAAATACTGAAAATTAATAGAAAAGTAGAAATAAATCCCCTTAAGATTTCAGATCTAGTGTCTCATTAATCCCATTTGGTACTGTGAAAGGTGCTAGAACAGATGACAACAGACTGTGTAAATTTAAAGTACTGTTCCTTATTTAAACACAACAAATAAAATACTCCTATCCACTGTCCCCTTGGAATTTCTAAATGCCAAATCGTAAAGACTTCCTTGCAGTTACAGAAAAGGAAGCTTTTAAATTACATAAAATTAATGTTTGAGCTAAGTCTTTAGCTGTCTCTGTGCTGCTTATATTAAGCATTTGGTGCTTCCAAATTTCTCCACTAGTCATTACACTTCTAGCACTGCTGTCTACAAACTCTTCACGTGCCCAAAAGAACAAGCTCTGCAGATACTGGTTAATTTAGTTACATGGCAAAACAAGAGTTTCTAGTCATTGAGAAATGTCTTTCCTTGGGGAAAATGCTCAGTCAATAAGGAAGTGAAGGTGATGGCCTGCCATGCTGGAAATAGTGCCTTTTCCTCAGCAATATTAGTTTTAAACTGAACTTGCCATTACTGATTTCATGCAGCTAAACAAATCTCCTGAAATATGTGATCTTCCAGGCTGGGCAGTGGCAGCTGGAGCAAAGACCACTCAGGTGTGTGCATATGGTCCAAGGTAAGGGAGCTAAGCAAACAATCTTTTGGCACTACACATTTATTTTTTCTTACTGCTCTGTGTGTCGAGTCAATATCAGCTCACTGGCTGAGGAGTCTCATTCCTGTGAGACTGTACTTTGTGATTCAGTATAAAGAAATATGTGAAGTAGAGACTTAATTGTGGAAGCAGGTCCAGATAGGCGAAGAAAATCTCAAAGTGCTTGTGTACACTTCTGAACTGAGCCTCTCTTGGCACACCACTAAGGGTTAAGTCACACCACCTCATTTCATTTAATATGATGAAATATATTGAATTATGTTAACTGACAAATTTAATTAAATCTGCAGTAAAGCTTGCATGATAATTGTTGTTTTGTATTGGAATAAAATAGCATAATTTCCCAAGATATAATGAATTATTAATATCTTTACAATGAAATATTAACAATAAAATCCCTAGTTAGCTGTCAAGTTGAAAGAACAAAAAGCCAGGTGATGTGTATATTCAAAATAAATTAGAATTCGGATCATTCTAGCCTTTAGTTACTCAGTTCACGTGTTTATAGTTATGATTTCACGTGCTCTGACCCTGTAGAGTCGTATCATAAATACATTTTCAACATCAGTCAGAATACCAACCATAGAATGCCGTGTTTTTATGGTTAATATGTAACATTATCTTACATTCTTGAAAATGGAAGAATATAATCTTTGTTCTTCATACCCAAACTATTTGAAGTAGGCAAATCAGACTCTCCTGGACCATGTTTGAGTTTGGTTTGGTTTTTTTTTTTTTCTTTTTTTTTCCCCTGTGTCCATACTTTGGCGGGGATAAACATTCAAGTATATTCTAACTTCTCTTTCTATTGTAGGAACAGCAATGTTCAACCAGAAATTGAATATACTTATTTAAACAGTATAATTTTGGTTTTGATTCTGTGATAGAATATTTCAATGGAAAGGACCTATAATGACCATTTAGTTCCACTGCCTGAGAACTGCAGGGCTGACCAAAAATGTTTTCTGGCGTGTTGATCCTGAGAAGACTCAAAAAAATATAAGAACCGGTATCAGGTATGTTACCTGCTATTATTTCCATTCCAGATCTTGCTAGTAAAAGAATTTCAGAAATATAAAGCAAAAATTTCTTGCAGGTCCAAGAGTTGTCTGATATTGTGGTAATGATGTAGTAACTTGGTTGGAATAAATAATGTAAGAGAATCAAATGTTGTAAAACATGTTTTTTGCTCTCCCAACACCTCTCTTCCCCTCCCCCTTTTTAAAAGGATGTTTAATACAGGGACTTCAATTTACCTAATATCAGAAAAAGTATTTGGTGCTGGAGCAAACTGAAGACTGGTAATCTGCATCAAAGAGGAAAAAGTGCTAAAAAAAGATAATGTATTATATGCAAGCCCTTTTCCTTTAATGATTCCTTAAATGAGGAAACATCCCTTTCCTCAGCTTTTAAAGCATCTAAAGGCTATCAGGAAAAACGCTTTGGAGTGAAAAGAAAGCGAAGATGGAAAGTATATTTCTGATGCGGAGTCTTAATTGCAACCTGATTGATGACATTTCATGGTGTGTGCTTTAGCAATGCAAGATACAGCAACCACTGCCACTGTTGGACTTTGCGACAGCATTTGTAACTGCCTTTGTGACTACAAGTTCATGTACTGTTGTGAAAAGTTACTCTCTAATGGCTTCTACTTTTATTCAGAAAACAAAGAAGAGGAAGAAACAAAAGAAGAAATGGGGTTCAGGACTTAATCAAAACCAGGCAAGGATTGGTGGCCTTCAAGTCTTTTTCTGGCCAGGATGTCTCACAGTATATCAGTATATCAGAGGTCAATAACGTTGTTCTGGATCCTGGATTTATTAAAGAAGGGGAAGGTAAAGGGAAATTGGAAAACTAATCTGTCAATTTTTTGGCTCATAAAACAATCCTGAAAAGAAACGAAGATGCCAGTTGTGCCTGAGTAGAACTATCCATGTCCTTGTTGTAGTTACCCTGTACACATGTCAATGAGTCTGACTCCCAGCCTAAACCTGTTCGGGCCCATGGGCAGCGTCTGCAACTAAATGTCTTCCCTGTGACTGGCTTTGTCTGGGCAATCAACATCTCTACTCTTGGATAAGACAGGATCTGCAAGTCCCGAGTTATGCGCGACTTTCTGCCACCGCTGTTTTCTCCCAGCCTCCTCTAGCTGGCACTCGTGTCGGTGCTTTGGGACACGCGATGTCCCCCGCTGGTGCCACACGGGCTGTGGTTCGAGTGTACTTTGTAATGCGTGTCCTCACATTGCTCTGCACCAGGAGCAAACCTGCAACCCTCTCTGAAACAATCAGGTGAACCAGACATGCTAAACTGCTGAGCATAACATTAGTTGTAATTGCATTGTTATCTTGCACTTTGCATTTGAGATTTCCCCAGTGTTTTACACCTTTAAAAACTGCTAGTTAACCCAGAGAAGGACTAAATTGCAAAGTTGTTTGTTTTGTTTTTTGTTGTGTTGTTTTTGTTTGGTTGGTTTTTTACGGTCAGTCCCCATTACTAATTAAGGCTGTTATTACAGTGTTTATTGCAAATGTTAAGGTCATTAACATCTCTCAGTTTGCAAGGTTCAATTTTCTAGGAAGCTCTTTGGTGACTTAGTACTCCCTCAGCTCTCCAGAGTCATTCTCTGAATCGGCTAATGGATGTAAATGTACACATCTGTGCTCACGCTCGGGCTAATGATGCACATGTTAATTTTGCATAATCTTCCTTTCAGCTGGAGCCTCAGAATTGTACTGGGGTTAGGAGTTAATTCCTCCATACAGACATTTCCATATGCAAATTGCTCTCTGAAATTTTTAAAGGCAGAAATAAGATTACTATACCATTTATATTGTTACGTTTGTAATACTGCTACATTTTAAGAGCTTAAAAACAATTTGGTTCATGGACACTGTATTAACTTTATTAGTCCTGCCTAATACCTAATCTGCAAAATTCATCAGGGTCCAACAGAAGGACTGAGGTGCCCGCTAATTGGTGTTAATTGGTGTCAATAGGTGTTAAAAGTGGGTACACAAGCTCACCAGTTACAAATAAACAGTGTTGTATTTAAGCACGCCCGTTGAGTGACCTCCAGCAGAACGATATGTGTTTGCATTATCCATTTATATTTGCACATTGCCGTTTATTTTTGCCCGTGGGGTAGCGGAGACGGCAAAGTCCCATGACTTTGAATGGTCTTTCGCTGCGGCGCCGAGTGCCGGGGAAGGCGCGGATGCAGCGCGGGCGCAGCGCGCACAGCCGCCCTCCGCCGGTAGGTGTGAGGGGCCGGGAGCTGCGGCCCGCCGGGAGGAGGGGGCGCGCCCCGTGCTCTGCCTTCTGAGGGCATGCGGGGACGGGGGACCGCGGCTCGGGGCTGAGAGGCAGCGCTGGCGCGGCCGGAGGACATCATAAACTGGAGCCGAGGAACCTAAAGCGAAGGCAGGTGGCCCTGCTGGCGCAGCTGGGGCCGCCGCCTGCCCCTCGGTGCCTGCGGAGCGGGGCCGCCCTCGGCTGCGCGCCCTGAGGGAGCCGAGGTTCCCTCGGCGCTCCAGCCCTTTCCCCGGCTGGGCTCGGCGCAGCGCTCCCAGCCGCGACCATCTGCGCCGAGTGCGGAGCTGTTCCCCTCGCTGCTCGCAGCCTCCCCGGGCGGCTCTCCGCGCAGGCTGGCGGTGCCGGCAGCCGGCAGCCCTGGGTCCGTGCGCCCGTGCCGGGGCGAGCTGTCGGTGCTCTCGGGCTGCGGAAGGGTTAACGCTGCTCAGCAGCGGCGCGGGGAAGCCGCTTGTATCCACCTACCCCTCAGCTGCTCCGTGCCATTACTCATGGCTTGGATTTTTTCTTGCTTGGGTCCGCTGAATTGTGCCGCTTTTGAAACGTTTTTCTGCGGATAAGATACTCCAAGGCAAGCAGAAATCGCTCGCTCACCTTTCTGTTGTCACGTTTGAATAGGCTATGTAAATTGTAGGTTTAAAAATTATTACATATTTCCACGCAAAGTGGATTTTTGTGTTGATATGCGACTAGACAGCTTTTTCCTTGCACGTTTGTTTAGTTCATGTGTTAAATATTTTTTCTGTACTGCAGCTCCACTTTACTGATTTTTGTTATTTATTTTGTGGATTAATTGGTTGTAATCAACCTCAACTTTTCTGATTTTTTCTTTCCCATGGCTTAATCTTGTTTGAGACTTCAGGTTTCCAGAGACACAAAAGTTAAAACGCTCGACTGCTTGGCTAGATCAGGTGATGCTTTGTGGCTCACGTCTTCTCATACTTTAGTTGCTCCTTTTGCTGGGAAATATCCTTAGGATAAGATCACAGTACTGGTTTGAGGGCTCTTGTAGTATTGTCAAGGCAAAAATTTGGCGAACATTGGCATTTCTTTACTTGTGAATCAGATATGAATCATTCTTGTCTTCCGTGTAATGTGTATTTTGCAAACTTACTAGTCTGGGCAAGTAAACTTCAAACTATAGGTTGCTTGTAAAATACTTGTGTTCGCTAATTCTGGCATGTGACTCTGATGTTGTTTTCTTTTCTCTGCCTGGATGATGAAAACATACCTTGTGTTACACAGACAAGTGAGATTTGGACTTTGCCTTAATATTGTCCAGATAAATAGGTTTATGTAATAAAGTTTGTGTTATCACAAAAAAGCTTGAAGAGCAGCTCCCCCCATCTCTGTGAGATGGATTATACGGGTTTATGCAACACATCTGACTTTCCTAGATACTTAGCTTCCTAATGGCTAGGTTCACTCTTCTACAGTAATTTTAAGCTCTGGTTGATTATAATTTAAAGCAGTATTTGCTGTGAATAACTTTGTTTTGTAATGTATTTTTCAGATAAATCTTTGACCTTTTCTGTATACTATTAAAAGCTTTTCATTATATTCCTATGAAGCTTTAAAGTACAATGCAAGTAGTATTAACTCCATAGCAGATCTGACATACACGTTTCCTTATATATAGTAGGAATACAGCTGGCAACTCTTTCGTAGTTGTGGCTTTCAAATGATTTTTAAAGTATCAGTGTAATCAGAACCATGACCATTAAACTTTCCAGTAAGAGAAAAGGGTCAGATTTTTTTTTCTGTCAAGTGGTGCAGTGTATCTCAGTTCAGACTAGTGATACTCTCTTATGAATTGTGTCCTTCATTATCATTAAGAACCTAACAGCATACCTTGGTCTTTAACTGCAGATCTTTCCTTAACTCGAGTTCCTTGGATCCCTCACTACATCAGTGGCATAATTAATACTCTGTGTGGTTGGTTTAGATTACAGTCCAAGGCATGCAAGGTAAAAAGGTAACAGCTACATCTCAGTAGTAGCTAACTCCCCATCTCGAGTCTTGTTTGTGCTGCCTTGCCTGCAGTCTTGTTAAGAACTAGCAGCTGGTACAGTTCCCTGGTTGAGAAACCCAGACTGTGTGTGGGTTAAAACCATATTGTGAGTGGGCTAAATACATCATGTTTATAGAGTCCGTAATTTTTAGCTGTCTCAAGTCTGGCATCAGCAAGTGAAAATGAGAAATGGTATCTGTGTGTTACAAGCTTCTCAAGATGTTTTGCTCTGCAATGCTTCTGTTGCACCTATTGTAGAAGCAGTGACTTTTCCAGTCAGTGAAACAGTTTCCAAGGTGGCATCAGCTAGAAGGTCATGGCATGTGGGTTCTCCTGCTCTGTCACTTGGCTCCTGGTAGTACCCTTTCTTCATGCAGCTTTTAACCCAGGTATTGCACTGAGGCTTTGTGCAGTAAGATAACAGAATCAGTTTTGAATTGTTGAAAAGTCATGTTAAAGGCCGTCTTTGCAATACCATCAGCTTTCTCTTTGGAAGATGGAAAACTATGAAAAGATCATTAGTAACTAAGCTATAGAACTATAAGGATTCATGTGGTGGTGGCAGTCTTCTAACAAAATCTTGAGCATCTAAAAGTTGTGTTATCTATGATAATCACTTAAACTCATTCCGCAGGTTAGCTAGGAAAGGACAGCCTTCAGAAGGCAATTCTTGGACAGTTTGTGTGAACTGTAAGTTGCATTTAAAAGAAAAATGAAGCACTCAATGGCAAAACCAGGTTATTTTGCCCTCAGATCCTCAGTTGTCTAAGTACATTTCTTCGGAGTCTAGCATGCCGGATGTTTTCTTACAGGATTGTGAATTCTGCTGATGGATATAATAACTTCACAAGTGGTTAACCTCGAAGAAGGAATGCCTGTCTTTGTATGCGTTGGGTATGAGCATGTGTTGTCTTCAAGACTACAGCTGTAATTATGACCACAAGAATTTAAGTCCTAGGAAATTAGAAGCCTTACAACTCAGCTCATATGTCTGGAAACTTTAAGGATTAAATATTTGCTCCTTCAAGGTGGTGAAAGGTTTTCCAGGATATTAAAATCCTTAAAAAGGGCCAAAAATCCATCTACAGGTATCTAAATGAATAAGACTGCTTCCTAGTTAGGGATTATGTATCCCCTATTGACTTCTGCCCCATCAATTTTCACTGTCTTCTAAATGTGCAAATAAGGTGAACAGTGTGGAATGGCCTATTTTTTTTCATAACTGAAAGGGGGGTAAAATTTCAGAAACTGAGATTGAAAAAAAATTGAAAAAACACAGTCCTGTGGAAATACCAAGGGACACACATCAGTGTTCCAGGTTTCTCTTCTTTTCAAAAAAAACTATGGATGCAAATACATGAGCACATTATTTAGAGTAGGAGCGCATTTTTAAAATTAATGTCCTCATCACCTGCATTTACTGCAGTTCAGTTTGCATCTTGGAGCACTGATTTTGTTTGGGATGAAACCGAGCAGAACGAGAAGCTCATTTAATGTACGTCAAGTGCTAATGCAAATTCAGCCTACAGGATCATTTTGGAGTAATTGTAAGTAAAAACCACAAAAAAAGGTCATGCAAAAGCTGTGCCCTTAATGCCAATTATTTCACTCTATGACTCTGCTCCTACTGTTAAGGTTTTATGCTGTTTTTTAGTGTAAACTTAGGATGTCTCTTGACCAACCTGACAACCCATTTTGAAATTTAGCATAATCCTTAGTATCTATTGACAGAAAAAAAATGCAAGAGGAAGAATAAATATTGTAGCATAATGCTGAAAGAGTCAAGAGCAGACATCAGTGCTAGGATGATGTGTCCCTTGGATAAACATAGAAACAAACAGTGCTTTTTTAATAGGAAATACTCTCAAAAGGAGCAGATTACTGAAATGTATAGCTTTCTTATACATCAGTTCTATAGAGATACAGTTTCTGAAGGGAAACCATAAAATTAAAGAGCTTTTGCTCTCATCAATCCCAAAAATCCTTCAATAGGTACTTTTTTGACAGGAAGTATTGCCCAAAATACTGAAAATATTTTCTCAGCAGTGATATATTAAGGTTTTTTAGTCTGCTGCAGTGAGAAATCTAGAAATATGTGTAAGACTTTATTGAAGTTTACACCCTTAGGTGTGAAAAAGACATGTAAGTCTAAGTTACCATACTCTTCTTGGAGAGGGATTCACCTCATTTGAAAACAGATCAGGCACAGGATCCTCAGGATGTGTTGTGTTCCTTCTATTGACTATAAAAAGAGCATCAGGTGACTATCTCAGATGTCTGACTGGGTGTCTGGAGTTAAATGAGGTGTGATTCATCTTGCTTTATTAAGGTAACTGAACTAAATGTCTCAGCACAATTCCTTCAGCTTGAAGGAGAGGGCAGAACTGAGCAGTGTGCTTCAGGATCCTACAGAGGTGCTCCAGTAGTACAAAACTATCCTGATATTCAAAGAGCAAACAGTGTGCTCCGGAGCTGAGATTCAAAGTGGAGCTCTTGGTCCAAGGACAGCAGACCTGCCTGGTGAGCTAGAGAGAAAGGATGTCTTTTTGCTGAGCTGTTTCTTGATTCATTATGCTCTTTTAGGCCAAGTTTTAGTTGGCATTTATAGACATGAGTATTTATAGAAACTGATTCTCTCTGTGGGCTTTTGGGTTTGCCAGCTGTGAAATGAAGTGAAAGAATTGTCTTTAATTTACTTTTGAAATAGGGGTTGAGTATACGATACAGTAATTTTACAATCTGAATCAGGGGCCTCTGGTGAACAGAGGGTACTATTTTGCAGAACTTCGTTGTGGTTTTGTGGTTATGTGGATGATGGAAATGCATGAAAAAGCCTCTACTAAGCATTTTTGAAGAGAAAAAGTATTACTAGCTGCAAAACTGAAACTAGAGCTGGTCAAGCTCCACAGCACAAGGCCAGTTTATTTTCTAATACAGCAGTTTCAACTGAATAGCTGTAGGGAAGCATTTGGCCTATGAAGTTTAATGATTAATTGCTGTTTAATTGCCATCTGCTCCTAAGGACAGAAACTTGCCAACAGAAATGCTCCTTTCGCTCTGATCCTTGCTAACTTGTTTCAAGTTCACCACAGTTCAAATATTTACCTGGCTAAAAATCATATTCTATATATAAAAATTATACATGGTGAAAACATCAGGTGCATGCTCCCAAATTCATCCTAAATTATAAGGTATATTAGTTTGGCATGCCGAATGAGATATCAGTTGATAGGTGCATGGATTATTTTGGGGACATCCACAGCTAGAATCTCAAATGTCACTGAAGAGGCTAAAACTGAGGCAGAATAGATTTGGCAGATCTGGGCTTTCGTCTCCTGATTAACACATCTCTGACCTCTGCAATTTAATCATCCGATCTCTCTGAATGGAGGCATTAGTTTACCACACTACATGTGGGCTCAGAGGTTGGCACCAGCATTCACTCTTTTTTTCCCAGGAAAGTTTAAAAGATTATCCATGTCCAATCCAGGCTATTGATATGAATGTGATTGGAGCTAAGGCTAATTGAGGGTAGCCACAGACCTTTAGGAGCTGCAGCTCTAAACACTGAAACAGGCACTAACTTTCAAGTGATAATCCTTTCATTTCACAAAGTTGGTCTTGAAAAAAAAAATTAAGTTCTTCTAATTCTGCTAATTTTAGGTAGTTTCTAACGTGCTTTTGTTTTTGTATCTGTGTGAATTATGTATCAAATTTACAGCTCTGAGTTGAGTCTTCATGACAGAGTCCCTGTCCCTTTGTGGGCCTGTGCCTTTATGAAAGAGGAAGTAAATATCTCAGATATTTTAAAATCTACTTGTCTGCATCCCACTGCCAAAACTTGTCCGCTGCATATGGCGGCATTTGCCGCAGCTTAGCTGGATTCAGCCTCCCCAGAGATGGCAAGAGAGCAGTAACAGTGTATTAGCATTGCCATGAACTGGTATTTCCACATATCATAATGCTGTGCTACTTATTGTGGGCTGAGGAGAAGAATAACCATGGTCGCATTTGGCTACTCAAGGCTGGATGGGAGGTGACTGGCATTGCTTTCATTTCCAAAGCAGGTTCAGAAAGCAGCTGTGGTGTCAAACACCCTGCACTGCTGGGAATGTTACCTAGGAGGGGTTGCACAGGGAGGATATTAAGGTTCCTGAGTGCCCAGCATCCATCTCCAATGCTTTATATTGTTTTGTTCAATTAAACGAGTGAAGTTTTCACAGACTTCTTTTTGCTTTGTTTTCCTGACTACACTCTAGAGTTTTCAAGGCAACAGTAAACCTGCATTAAACTTCTGGTGGCTTGCATGGAAAGGGAGCCTTGGAGTTTCTTTAGTGGTTTTTGATTTTGTGTTTTGTTTGTTTTTTTTTACATGGTTGCTCTACTAAAGCACTTGCATAACACAAAAGAGGTCATGCGTTAACTAGAAAGAAGAAGGTTACACAATATGTGACAACACTCAGAAATGTGACATGAATTAAATTCTTGTCTAAAAATCTGGAATATTGCATTACCCAAGTCCAGCTGAGAGCTGGAATATGTTCATGACTTCACTTGTCTTAGCATGTGACTCTCATCTTACTCTGTAAGTTTCCACATGCATAATGCAGGAGAGCACAGTTCTAGCTGTAAAGAATGGCTGGTCACCTGCTGGAGTTAAATTTTACAAGCTTTCCTCTTCATTAGGAACTGCCGTGATAAGACAAGGAGTAGTGGGTACAAATTGAAAGAGGGGAAGTTTAGGTTAGACATTAGGAAGAAATTCTTTACTGGGAGGATGGTGAGACACTGGAATAGGTTGCCCAGGGAAGTTGTGAATGCTCCAACCTTGGCAGTGTTCAAGGCCGGCTTGGATAAGGTGTCTCTGCCCATGGCAGGGGGGTTGGAACTAGATGATCTTGAAGGTCCCTTTCAAGCTTTAACATTTTATTATTCTATGGTTAAATGATAAAATAAATGTCAGCTCTTTGAAACCAAAGTAATAGCTTTTTTGAGAAGGAGAGAATAGGGAAATTACTTGCTGTACATTTGTGTTTTTTCCTTTCTCTGTCCCTTTCTCTGTCCCTTTCTTCTTTCTTTCCTTTTTTTTTCCCTTGGGTATTGATTTGGTGTATCCAAGTAAATTAATCTATGTCTTCAAAATGTGAAATTTCAAAAGACTGAATCACGTTTCTATGTCTCTGTGCAAAACGGAGATTTTTTTTTCCCATGCATCTATAAATTGTGGTTTGTTTCATTTTGGTTCTGCGTAGCATGTGGAGGTATACACACCTACAGCACTTGTGTCCAACTGGCTCCAGCCAGGCATATGAGGAGGTGTCACTGTGGAAGTGTCCCCAGAAAATGGTTTGGTCTCCAGGGACCTTCCCCGGGGTGTCTGCACAGCTCTGTCATGCACCCAATATGCAGTGCTCCCTGCTATTCCAGTTTGGACAGTTCCCTTTGACAATAATGCCCCTACCACTGAGTGATTAGCCATTGTCCCACTCTGTGAGAGCTGGTAAATGTGAATTCTGGTGTATAATGCTACACATTTTTTTAAACCCTGAATGCTTTGTAACTGGGCATTTGCATCAGATTAAAAGATGAGCATGTCATGGAAGCCATGCAGTAATGCTGATATTAATTATTTGATGCCCTCAAGCATGAGGTGCAACTTATCTTCCTGCAGCTAGTATCAGACTTGCAGTGTCTCCTTGTAGCCTCCTCAGCAAAATACTGAATGTAATAAAATACAAGTGACTTGGTGGCTCCATCGGCAAGAGGGGCCTGCATCACTCTCACCATGTACCTCTGCATCACTTAAAGGATCTCACCTAGGTAGATGACAACATATCTTGGATTCTTCCTTTGGGATGCACAAGGTTGTCTTGTTGCTGTCTCCCAGGCACTATCATGGCGTAGTGTCAAAGAGTACCAGTTATTAGTGTGTGTTAATGAAAACAACCCAAAGCCTCAATAAAACCAAAACTAAACAACAAAAAATTGTAGGATTTTGTCATACCCTGTGTGCTACATCATGCTAGTATACAATGCATTCTTCTGTTTTGACAACTAAACAAATACAATTAGACACAAATGCATTAGACAGTACCATGGCAAGCAGTATTTTGTACTGTGTATGAATGTGACTTGTCAAGAACTTTGTTTCTACTTCAGATACATTTTTGGCAATATTATGTAAAATACAGGTTACCTATAAATTCAATCCTTGCACAAGCATTTTTTTTCTATAGTTGTTTTTCATTCTCTTGAAACAGGAGTAGCCATGCTAAAGGAATAGAACCATCAAGTCTAATGGGCCTATATTTAGGCTGTCTAAAATAGAGAGTGACAACAAACATGATATTTGTGGGTTGCCCTGAAGGGCTGCAGTGTCCTGGCATCACATTAAGTTGCATTTGACTCTCCAGACATTGGAAATGAGGAAAGACTGGTTGGATCATCCAAAGACTTTTCTGCTAGGGCAAGCTTATTCCCTGTGGTATCTCTTCCAGAGTATTGGTTTTTGTCTGGCTTTAAATAATCAGGCAAGGTTTCCTTAAACTGGGAGACAACTTCACATTTTAATGTTGCCTTTATTTATAACAATCAAAAAGGATCTCCTTTACAACAAAAATCCCTTTTTAAACTCTTTTCATTGGAAGGGTGCTGCTGATACAGATTAGAAGTTATAAAAGATGTCACATAGAAGTACAATTATAGAGAAATTATTTATGTGTAAATAGTTGTTAGCTATGTGGAAATACAGAGAAGGCTTGAATAGAAGATGAATTTCCCTGCTCAGTGTTCCTAATCCCCCTTTCCAGCCAACATTCAGCACAAGAAAACTTCTTTGCTTTCATTCACGGCTGCATCACTTCCTCAATAGTCCTTATCTTCCTGATGCTTTCACAGTTGGATTCTGTGTTTTTCTCTCACTCTGAATCTGTTCTCCCATTCTGTGCATACTCACAGCTCAGACAGATCAATGCCCATCCTCTCTGTAGGCATACAGCCTCCAGTGAAGCATCTCTGTCTACAGAATTCAGTTCCTCCCTTGTCTTGAATGTGGCTAGTGTTTGAGGGCTTGACTTCTTTCTTTTTAGTTGCAGGGTTTTTTTTCTTTCCCCAGCTTTCTTAGTCAAAATGAGAGTTTAACTGATACTGATTGATGGCAAATAATTATACCCACCATCTTCAGGGAAGATGTTTTCATCCATCTTCTAGCATTTAGCTTTTTTGTAATCAGAAAATAAAGCCCTGATTTCATTTGTACAATTGAAACTTGAGGCACAGGAAGAATTCTGATGACTTTCTTTTTATTAATGGAAGCAGGATCAGTTTTTGAGTTGTACAGTGAATACTTTAAATACAGTAATTAGTTTCAATGCATGTAAGCAATGCTGGAGTGTTATATCTCTCAGAACAGGATGGCTTTCATACAAGCCAGGTAGTGTGTTTGCTAAAAGAGTGTTTATCATGAAGCATGAATATTCCATTAAACTTAAAATAGCTTACTCATGTCCCTGTTTTGTTATTAGTCCCAGTTTAGAAGAAGGACAGGTAGATAGGATTTTATTATCTGTGTTCACTTCTAGATGGCTTTCTTCAGCGATGCCAACCTGCAATGGCATAGAGTGATTAACTGTAGACCATTATGCTTTTTGCGTTAGTCAGATAACTTAAAAAACCCTCTTTGATAATCATCACAACAGCAAATAAAGTACAGTAGCTTTTGGAGGGTTTGGTAAATGGAATACGTCTGGCTAGCTTGTCTGTGCAGAATTTAAATGAGAACACACAAAAGCATCAGTATCACATGTGCAAACCAGGTTGTTCGTGGGAATTTTCTTTTGAAACATATGTCCCTTGTATGACTCACTTTTTGAGGTTTGAAAAAAGAAATCAATTTTTAAACCCAGTTCCCTCCACATACTGTGGATTGGAGCATCAATTTTATAGTATTGTGTTGTGCAATAGTTGTGACTACTGCAAATTCACCATTCCTGAAGCAGAGAAAAATCTGTGACACGTGTACTGGGCAGATGTGGAGGTCTGAGATCAGGTTGCTGCTTTGGAGTTCAGCCCCGTGGAAGCCTTGAGAAAGTAAGGAAGAGTAATAAGGACTATGTACCCACCCTCTCCTAAGAGGATGTTAGCAACCTCTCCTCCCTTACTGCATTTAGATTTCCTGTTGCCTACTGTTATTACCAACAGAATTTTGCTGAACAAAGTAAAAACTGATCTGAGCTAGTCTAGTCTTTGGGAAGAAAAGCCTTAAATTAGTGTTTTTTCTCCTATTTTTTTCTCCTGTTTGTACAATACTGGGGGGAAAAAAGTCCCAGATTTTAGAGATGCAAATACTCTGTTAAACAAATTGACACATTACCTCTTTCCTGTGCTCTTCTCCCAGTCTAGTTTTATTGCACTATTGCTCTGTATGGTAAGACAAGCATTTGACCGATTGTTGCCTCAGATTCTAGTTTGAGTTGAAAGGTTGGCAATTCGGGAAGTTGTCCTTCAAGTTCCCATGCAATTACATGACTGGAGGCTTCAGTTACACTTTGAATGAATCATGTACCCAGAGTGAACTATATTGAAAGTCCTGAAATGCAGAACTTCTGTTTCCCTGATGTGACTGGGGATGTGAACTATCACTGTCAAACATTTTGTCTCCATCCTCCCTTGGTTTTTGC
Source organism: Grantiella picta (assembly GCA_013397955.1). Lineage (NCBI taxonomy): Eukaryota > Metazoa > Chordata > Aves > Passeriformes > Meliphagidae > Grantiella > Grantiella picta. The sequence continues at coordinate 110,627 of VZRM01001225.1, forward strand.
CTGCTATATATTACTTCTAATTTGGNCTTTCTATTCTTTTTTGCACTGCTGTTCTTCTACAGTGTCTTTCTACATTTCTCAAGTTTTTAGGAGTACAGGTAATAGAGGAGGTTGTACAATTTTCCTCCAATATCAAATTTTGAATCTGTCATTATGAGGCATCCAGAATCCATGAAGTATTTCTAAGGCATGGCCTTGGCAGAAGGAGAGACATTATTGCCTTCTGAATTGTCTAAATAGGCTGGTATTGTCTGCAGAAGAACATCTTAGGTGTTTTCTCTCTCTCTGTGGAAAGCAGAGGAGCTTCTGTGGCAGATAAATTTTGGTGTAGAGAAAATAGCAGCTGTTGACCTTTCAGATACTAGCCTTGACGCAAATATTCCTGAGGGAGATGCTTATGACTTTCTTACCAACACATCCTGTACAGACTCTCCTCTCTTACTATCACTGAAATGTGAACTGCCAGGAAAGCTGGGATGTGTGTTTGTGCCATATGATTTCATGTGTGCTGGTTGTGCTGGAGAAAATAAGGTCATTCCAGGTCGCCTCAGCTTTAACACTGCTTCTTCTGTGGACTTTCAGTGTGGTTTTAGGCAGATCACTTCATATCTGTTGGAGTAATTGGGACTGGTCCTTAATGTGGCTGCACTGGGTCTTGGGCTCAGGAAAATCCCCAGTCTGCTTTTGTGTCACTCAATGTGCCAGATGGCTCTAGTCACCGTCAGAACCATACTCCACCTCGCTCCATCTCTGTCTAGAATCACCAGCAGACAGTAGTAATGACATACCTTGTAACAGCACAGAGTGGGTTTGCCCAGGCTCTGCAGGCACAGCACTGCCAAGGCTGTTGTTACCAATCACTTAGGTGTAATCCATAATGGGAAAAGCCATCCTTTCTTCCAGAGAGGCTGCAGGAGTTTCACAGGGTATGTCCATTTGTCTCCCCTTGGCCCCTAATTCTTTCTTTCAGAGAGATTTTGTGTGAGTCTCACATGCACCAGGTAGTGACTGAGCTTCCTAAGCTATGTCTGAAGTCATGGAACTCATGTAATAGCATGTATCAGAGTAAGTATAACTGGTCTAAGATCTGAAACAGAGTTTTACCAGAGACTTTCTCAGGGGAATTTGTAAGCTGGGGGAGCTGTACACGTGTAAAAAATATTGTCACTATTAAGAATAATCAGCCAAACATGACTTTATTCCTGTCATCTAGGTCATTCATAGGGTAATCTTGCCTCAGGCATTTAGGCAAAGAGATTGGTAAAAGGTTTTTTTTTTTCAGTAAGAATGATACCCAAATCCAGTTCCTTTATTTCATTGGGTTTCTCAAGCTCATTGTTTTGGTTTTGTGATGTTGTTAACACTGTGTTTTGTTTATGCTGTTGCACCTTGAAGTACTTGGGACTTTCTTTTGATACTTGAGAACAGAGTTCCAATTTGGAGTTTGTTTATTATTCAGATCATGATGTGCTGCTGGTCAGTGCTTGTTACAGGCCAAGCTGAGAGGAAGAGCCATGAGCTCTATCACACTTGGAAATTTGCCCAAGGCAGCAATCATTCCTCAGTTCATGCTACTAGAATTGTTTTATCTGGACAGGTTTGCCAAACACATGGTCAAGATAAAATTACTTATTTTTCCTTGAGGCTTTCCTGGTGGGAGTGAAGCTTGATTGTTACAAGAAAAGCCATGGTCAGAATCTTTCCTTTTCTTACTGTCCCTTTGGCTTAGTTTCTTTTCTCTGCTTTGTGGAATTCAACAGCTTGTCTAGTGGTTTTCCCTTAATGGTCTCCTACAAAACCAAATGCAAACTGCAGTAACCAGTTAATATTTCAGTTACTGAGATTGTAAGGGAATGTATAAGCAAGAAAAACAATATCACTCTATGGATTACAGGATTTTGTTGAGTAATGCTGCCATGTAAGGCAATATATTTAGAGTCTATACACCTAGCACAAGCTTGCTATTGATATTACATTTGGAACACAAGAAAGCAAACAACTGAATTTCATTCTCAATATTTTTATTCTGATTTTTTTCTCCTGTTTTTCCGTATAACTGTAACCAAGTAACTCTGGTTATTGATCAGAAAGTTGACTGCAGCTTGCATCATATGGATGTAACATGAAGCAATTGCAGAAATGACCCTTAATGCTTAAAATTATTAACTGTGCTGAGCTGTTTCTTTTAAGCAGAATTGAAATCTACTGAGAAACATGTTTGATACTGCTTTCCAAACACGTGAGTAATTAAATACTTTGAATGGTATGTTTACAAAAATACCATGCAATTACAGATACTTCTGAAATCCATTACAGATACTTCTGATACTTCTAAACCTCAGTAGTGCCACAAACATTTCTATGTATCAACATTGCTTCTGTTGGTGTTTGTACTCACATAATGTGTAAAGGTCCCACCTAAAATGGGGGCTCATTGTACAAGGTGCTGTGTGTCAGACTTCTGGCACAGGATAATTATATCTCTTTCTCAAGTACATGTTTTTGACTTAATATAAAGGGAGAAGGACAGTGATATTCCTTTCCGTCTGTTGCCAGAGTGGAGTTGAAGAAAGGACAGATGTGTCACAAGAAGGAATGGTTGTAGACTGTGAACTTACATAGTTTTGAAATGAGAGGTGTCTAGTTATCAAAGCAGTTTTGTCATTTTAGAATGACCCTTCATCAGTTTTAAAAAGGGGTTATGTAATGTGGTTTATCAAAACACTAGGAGGACTAAAGAGGCAAGGAGTTTTGTTCCTGCTCTATGATCTCTACCTTTTGGGAAACTGGAAACAGCTGTCACCTACTTGTCACTCAGATTTACTCGCACCACTGGGAAACTGTAAGGTGAAATAGGGACACCAGAAGCAGAAATATCATCTTCTTAAAGGGTTTTTTTGAGTCATGATCAAATCACTGCCTTGGAATTGATGGTAAGAATTATCTGGGTCAGCAGGTATACATCTGCTTTACCTTGTATTTACTGTGTAATAGTAGCAAACAAGCAAAAAGACTTCTGATTTGCAATTTTTTTTCCAAAAATCTGATAAATTGGTTTGTTTGAGTTTTTTTTAACCAGTTCAGCACCAAAAGCTTGGTGCACATAATAACATTAATCGAAAAGTAACCGTCTAAACAATCCTGTTCATGCAGGGAGAAATAATGCTGATCTGGCCTGGTAATATCTAGTTCCAAGAAATGTGTTTCCATCTGCTTTTGTTTGGTCTGTGCAGCATAAGCTTTTGCTTTAACTGTAGCTCACTTGGAGTTTAAAAGATCCATTTGTTCTTAGTCCTTGTAGGCTTCAAGATTCATTTCTCTAGGAATAGCCAGAGATGTTTGAGAAGTCTGAAGAATAGGAAGGAACACTGAAATTCACTTGCAGAGTAGTCACTACAGTGTTTAAATAGTGGTGCTGACTGCTTTGCTACAGAGAGGATTCAGGTTTATCCACAATTCAAATGGTTCTTCTGGAGATATTTACCTCTGTAGCAGTTCTGCAAATTGCAGCATTGTTGTGTTAACGTAATGCACACTGGCACTGGTATGGTGCTGGCTGAGGCTCCTTGCTTCACAGTGGAGTTGGCTTAAGTCTTTCTCTGAAGAGGATTTTGGAGAGTGAATAAGAGGTGAAAAATGGTTTGTGGATGAAGTATTTTTTTCCACATAGGCTGCTCAGGTGTTAGCTGTACATGATTCATAATTCTGTACCAGCATTTAGGTCAAGGGGGTGGAATTGGGGCTTTTTTGTGAATGTTGAGTGAATGCAAAATTCTATCTTTGTCATTTTTTAAAAAACCTAACATATGCATCCTCAAAATGCCTCTATTCTGAATATCTTTGAAGTTATTAGCTAGCTACTCAGACTGCCTTTCCTCTCTTTCAGGCTGCTTGTCTAAAAGGTATGATAACCCTGATAAGTCAAAACAATCTCTTTTACTTACCAAACTGGAAGTTTGTAGAAAATTCCAGTCATGGGGAAGTTGTATAACCTTCAATGCACAGTATTCTGAAGCTTTTCTGAGCTCATAGTGCTCACTATCCATTTTAAAGTGCTAGTTTTGCTGTCTGGTACGAAGTGGATTTTAAGAATTATGCTTGTTACGGGGCAGTAAGGTACTAGAGGAAATCTGTCTTAAAGTAGTGGTATAATTCTCCCACATGTCTGCACAGCTGAAACAGTCCATTTTTTGGCCTTCTTTCATATTGTTTTTCCCTTTGAAATTAAAAAGAAAAGCAAAAATAAAAAATTAGTTCTACTGCAGTCTCTGTGCATCAAGGGCAAGCTGAACTGTTTGTTTTTTTCATTTCCTGCCACTTCATGCTTCTGTCAGGACTTTGCCAGGAGAAAGGGCAGGTCACTATCCAGTTGTCTGGGAAAAGAAAACTTAGCTACAGATATTTAAACAAGCCAAAAACAAACAACTTAATTGGTCACATGAGGAAAACAAGATGCCAAGGTCATCCTCTCCTTCCCTCATATGTCATGCAAGTGACCCTAAACATCTGATTTTTTTTTTCAGTTAGCTTGCCTCTATGTTTAGCTTTGTAGTTTCCATTAACAGCGCCCAAAATGGATGTTGTGCAAAGCAGGCAAATGTACCTGCCCACACTGCATGGAGACAGGCGTCCTGCCATGGCAGTGCAGGAGAAGGGGCTCAGGTGCTGATGTTCCTCCTGCAATAGGGAATTGGTTGTGTAACAAGGGAATAATATGCAGGGTGACTGGTCAGGGGGCCATAGGCTCTGGAAAGTCTATGGCAAGGGGATTGGTCTTATGGCTGGTTTTACTTAACCATCTGGATTGTCTCTAGGAATCCTTTTTTGTGTTTGCAGGAAATCGTACATTTTGCATTCAATCCTCCTTGAAAAGATTAATCTTCAGACAATGAACATGATTTCTCTCTAGTTGTCAGGCAGGTTTGTGACTGCCAAACTTTTGAAGTTTTTAGCTCTTTCTTGATTGCTGATCTGCCTTCAGCAGACAAATGATTTTGTGACCCTGAGGAGAATAATCATATTGGTAGCTGTTTGATGATCTGCCTCCTTCAGAAAATACTTAAACATTGAATGCATTTAAATATGTCTGCTTTTTGGGCCCAAATGTTGTTAATATAGGGCAAAGAGAGTTCTCAGTGAAGTATCTGTTCTTATACATTGTTTCACCCTGCAAAACCCATTAGTTAGGTGAGAGACAGCAGGCCAAGAAATGCTGCTTAAAGCTCTTTCAAATAGCGAAGTCTGAGTTGCAGTATTTTCAAGTACTTCAATACCATGGCAACAAGAGCTTCAGTGCTTGAGATAATTGGGGACAGAATTAGCATACTTCCCTAGGAGGAGTCTTCTAAGAGTTTTGAAGCAGTTTGCAAATCGGAGGGGGTCATGGGTGCTTGTCAGAGATAATTACTCTGCCTGGACCTGACCCTCCAAGTTACCAGCTAACAGCCAGAGCACTTTGCAGTGCTCCATTCCATCTAGGAGATTCACAGATCTGTGTGGCGTGCATACCATTGGAAAGCCTACAAAATTCAGTTGCCACATCCATGATAACAAAAATCATGCTTAACTCCAGACAAGGTGTAAGATGGTCTTTAAAATTAAAATGTGAAGTTCCAGTCAAGCAGCAGAGTTGAAAGTGCAGCTAGGTGAGAGGGCATCTCATATACCCAAAACCATGATAAAAGTCATTGGCAACTCATCCTCGTTCCAAAACCAGCTACATAAATGTTATTGATAATGAAACATGCCGCTAAATTGCTTTCTCTGGAGAGGGATTAGACATTGTAAGGAGCAAGGTGGGCAAAGACATGGTGACAGCTTGGACTGGGGATTAAGTTACATCATAATCAAAATTTGCTAATCCTGGGAGAATCTCCCCATCTGCTCTTGCTGGGGTTATGTGAGGCATGGCTCCTTGGGTAAGGAATAAAATACTGGGTTTGGTGATGGACTGTTTAAACATGAAGATGTTTGAAGACCCTCAGCTGCTTTGTATGAAGGAGTTGCTCAAGTGTAGCCCTCCTCTAGACAGAGGTGACATTCCTGTCTGTAAGGTGGTAGTACTTTGACAGTGTTGTGCCTGTGGTACATAAATTGCTTTAGCACTCTATATTATAAAAAATGGTGGCATTAGTTTCTCCCATTTCATTTTCTAAAAGACATAATCTACTTCTTTCTTGTCTTAACAGCCCTTGAAAAGAAAGTGCAAAGGAGGTGTTTCCCTCTGTTGGCTCATCTTCACCATCTCTCTCCCATTCTGCTTCCTCCTCCTTATAATCCCCAAGTGAAGATGAGTGGCCTGCTGCGAATATGACATCTCTGACAAGTGTCATTGCCTCCCACCAGTCTGAGTGGGTGTCCTTCACTGACGAGCTGCTCCTCCCTGTTAACCCACGAGGTAAGCTCGCTGATTTTCTTTCAAACTGGTGAGACTTTGAATTAGACCAACTACTGTCATATATCTAGCACCAGAGAGCTTGCCTTCTAAGTGGAAGCAGTTTGTGCAGAGATTATCTCCTGCTACCCCTATGCAATAGGAGAATTTGGGCCATAAAGGTAAATTACCCTCCTCATGTGATGCCCTGTAGATCTGCTACAGGTTTTGGATCTGTTCTTCAAAATTCAACACAGTATCCAACCAACCATGGAGGAAATCTCACCTATTATTAACAAGTGCAAAAGTATGTCCAGTGTTAATCGAAAAACTGCATTAGGTGAAGGAGAATTTCCTACATTTAATGGCAAATTTTAGGCGTTTTAATAAAAAACAATGAAATAATGATGAGTGCTGTGAATCTTTCTATGTTGTCTCTATTTTAGGTAGCACTGAGGGTGCTCTGGTGAAATGTTTTAATTCATCAGACACCTCCTCAGAAGAGAACCACAGTGCAGATAGAGAATTTCAAGACCTTTTCCGCACAGAGCTGGAAGAGGCAGCTGACCAACCCAAGGTGGATTCTGCTGTGCTTGGTAACCATGTGTGTCCCAGCACTGATCTGTCATCATCCATCAGTGCTTGGGTTCAGTTTGAAGATGCACCATGGACCAGTGCTTCATCAACCCACCCACAAACAGGTGAGGCAACAGCAGTGAAAAGGTCTATTCCAGTAAGATAACTACAATGAGAGTATACAGGATTTTTGCCTTGCTCTTTGGCTTCTCAGAGGTTGAACTTTGAGTAGTTTGTACTGTATTTTAACACAATGTTATCAGCGTTTCAAAAAGAGCTCGTACTGTCCTTCTGGACTGAACAAGAAATATTTTCTTTTTGTAAAGAAAATTAAAACCTTCTGTGATTCACTCCACATGTGTCTTGACTAAATCTTGGTCATTGCCAAAATGCATTAATGGGGAAAGAGCATAGAGGTGTTTTCGTTAGGGACATTTCTTACAGAGAAGTATGAACAACCATCAAAACATTCTGAGCCATGTTTGCCTCTGTAACCTGGAACTGAAAGAATGGTGATCACCTCTGTGATCATAGTCTTTGCCTACTCATAGATCCTGTATGTTTTTTGCCAGAAGCTTATTGATACCAACAACTACTGTGCCAGTGCTCATCAGTATTTTCTGCTGTCTTTCAATGCTATGTATGCTTTAGCAGCTGGAGAATTACAAAGACAACAGAAGCTTACCTTAATTCCACCACTACATACACTTTTCTTCAAATGTAACGGTTCTTTCTGACATATTTTAAACATGCATGCAAATCCTCTGGCTTGCCTCATCGGCTTATGGTAGCTGATGTGGCTATATAAGTCTTGTCCTGTGTGATCCATGTCACTGAGGGAGGATATTTACACACTAAGTCTTGGCATCTGACTGAGATTCATGGAGGAGAGTGGTTCCCCTAGCAGTCAGACCAGGATGTACTCCATGTAATTCTTGCATGGGAAGCTATTATTCTATGAGCTATATAGGAACCCTAAGGAGGAGTTTCCTAAGACTGTTTTAAAATCCTCACTTATGAGCTGGTCCCACTCCTATTCTGGACCCTGTATTATAAATGGCCAGACCAGTGCAGCTGACAGCCTCTAAAGTGAAGAAGAAATGACAGCTCTTCGTTGCTGGCCCTTTACTTTGAGGGACATTTTGACATCAAGAGGTAGGATAAACTTCAGCCTAGTTGTTCTCCATTATTATGCAGATCACGATTTTTTTCTATGGGCAGCAGCAAAGCTGGAGATGTTGTGTACGCTGACACGCTCAGTGGAAAGCCCATGGTGACAGCAATTATTCATTTCCAGTAGCAAACATTCTGCATAAGAACAATAGCAAATACCCAGACCGGGGTGGGAGGGGGGAGAGTGTAAAGGCCAAGTACAAACAGAAGGATTGGTGTGAGAAGGATGGACACATTTGAAATCTGTTTCCTGTGCAGGCAGCTGTGAAGAGCAACGTCCTGGAGGCTCAGCACTCCCAGTCGCGTTCCTGTCAGGGCTCCAGCACTGTTAGGAAATTGTCTGTCTGTCTGTGCTTGAGCAGCTGCTCAGCTGACTAGATAATTAGCCAGGCTGATGGCCAGGCTGCCTGGAAACACATTTTGAAAAGAGCTTGCAAAGTGGGATTTCCAGAGTGCCATGAGAGCGGAGAGGATGGGTCTTAGGAGAGAGAGATGCTGTCTTACTCTGACATTAGGGCTCCAGTATCTTTGCACAAGTTCCCCCAAAAGCAAATATTTGTCCCAAAGTGCTCACAGTCTGTAAAAGTACCAATTTAAAGACAGCTAGAATGTAGTGGTTGTCCTATAGGAAATAGATTTTAAAGAAAACCAAGGCTAATGCTGGACCCTTGTTGTCCTGGGAGAAGTGAAGACATTATTGGAGAAGCAGAGATCAGGGGGACTGATGGCAAGAAGCAGGCCTGAACAAACAGGCAGAGAATTTGGACAATGAGAAAAAAGGTCAAAACCTGAGGTATAGAAATAAAAAGCACCCACAGTGAGCCTCACAGTGAAAACTGTCTTTATTTAGGATAGTTCAGGCAGAGTAAATGCTAAGCAAAATGTTTGTTTCAAAATATTTCTGCATTTTGGGTTTATGCATAGCTAACTGACAGCTGCCAAATCATATAGATTTCTCCCCAGGAAGCAAAAACTCTTGAGTGAGGCCACAGAAATATTTAGTCACAGAAATGATGTATTGTGGTGCCCCTTCCCTGTTTTCCTTTTGCTGGGAAAAGAAGAAATTTTATTTTTGTTATGGTTATAATCAGTCTAGTCAAACTGTTTCTGCCATAATAAAAAATGAGCTTTTTAGGCTAATCCAAATGCTCCTATCACAAGCACTACACAATCTGTAAATTATCACAGCCAGCGGGTGACAAAACATTTGCATTTGTTACACAATGGGCCTCCAGCTCACAGTCTCATATTCTATCAGTGTTAGCTGTACTCTTCAATTCAATGAGGTATTCAGCAAAGCACCAAAATTAGACTAAGGCAAGATCTGTTACATCATCCATCCTACACACACACAGAGCCACCCCCACTTCTTCCCAAGAGCTTTGTCTGGTTTTAAATGGCTCAAATAACTTGGACTCCTACCGTGTCCCTTGAGAGGCTATCCAACAGCATATCTGGGCTTAGCTACTTTGTGCTGTTCTCTCTGAAAATAGGCAATGTTTGCAACACAGGATCAGCATCTGGAAACTACACCTGTCGTTGGAAACTGTGATGCTGTCCTAAAATCAGAAAAATCTGAAGTTCTGTGTGATAGAAAATGATAGAAAAAGGTTTATTATAATACTGTGTAGGGATCAAGGAACAGGTCCTCAAAACACCAAAGAGGAATGAATGCTTCAAGGTAAATCTGCATATTAAAAGCCAATCCATCATTTTAAGAACAAACACATGAAGAAAAGTAAAATGCATGGAGAAGGAAACATTTTTCGGTTTGGGAAACAATGAGTTGATTTTCAGTATCCAACGTGTGCTATGAAATTTGCATTTTAGGGATAGTTCTGGCACTGATCTTTTAATATAAACAGATTTCTGAGAAATTCCTGCAGCAGAGAGGCTGTGACTCTCCAGCTGCTGGCATTAGAGACTGAATTCAAAATTTCTACAAAAAAGTCCTGCCTCATTTAGGAATTAGACTGCAGCATTTCCAGGAGTCTGAAGAGCAGCTGCAGCAGAAGCATCTAAAGAGGGATCTTAAACATGTGTAGATGTTTACTTTTGCTTGTCTTGCTTTTTGAGATTGCTAGATAGTCTTTTGGCTCAGCATAGGGGAAAATGCACTTACACTAGTTTCAAGGGTTAGTGTTGGGGAACCTAGAACAGTCACAGGTGGAAGTTGAGTGCAGTAAGATTTTAAAGAACATCTGTTGCAGAAAAAGCTGTCTGTGGTTACAGTTTTCCAATGTACAAGACTCTTTTCAGGAAAAACAAACTGTTCTTTCAAGGTGGCCCAACTTACCTGGAATAAAGTTAATTTGCCCTTATAAAGAAGTATTTGGCAACTCTAGTCCAGTCAGTCGCCGTCTTAGATAAGAATTGGTTTTGGAAAGCACAAAACTAGTTGGCAGTATATGAGTTATATCTAAATTAGCCAAATGGTTTTTCATATTGCTGTGACTGACTTTAAACAAAAAAATACTTCAAATCGAAGATCTTTTTTTATAAAATAATTCCAGAGTTTCTCAAATTCCAGATATAAAGCACACTTTAAAAAAGCCTTGACTCCTGTCAGTGATTCACATACGGAGCTCAGCTTTTCAGCTTGTTGTCTGTGTCCAAATAAAGTGCTCTGTCTGCCAAAGCAATTTCAGGTGAAGTTTTAAGGATGGCTTTTCAGGGTCCTCATGCCATGTTTAACAAAAGGACTGAGAGAGGGACTGACAGATTATAATCATACACTCATCCTTTCTCTGCAGGCATTGAGCACAGCATAGTGTGCAGTTACTGGAGGGAGGAGGGTTGGGCTTTGGTTGTGTGTCTAACACAGCAACTGTCAACCTGTGCAATGAGGAGACAGATCTGACTTTCAGCTCCTCATCCTTAGGGATGACTCAGAAGCTGCTCAGTATGTTGGCTCACAGCTGTACACATAAAAGTACCAGTGCCTGCTTTCCTGAGACTATCAGTGCAGATCTATAAAATAAATTCACATGTCTCAAGAGGCAAGGCAGAGAGCACTGTTTGGATATTCCATCTATGCACACAACAAGATTTCCATAATGAGGCAGTGTTCCAACACTTGGAGTGGAGAGAGATAAATCTTCTTTAGCATTAATTTGTCATTTTCTTCCAAAGCATCTGTCAACCTAATAAGGGTTGTTCATGTATTACATGCCGAGAAGAGAATATCTGCTTCAGTAGTTGTTCAGTAACTGCAAGATTTGGGGTGCATGAGGATATTTATTGGTTTAACAGATAAATATAGATGTGCTAACTTACAAAATACCTATTATGCTGGTATTAAATTAGAACTAGTCTCTACCTGTACACTTTGCCTTCGTTCAGGAAGACTTTTTAACCATAGCTTTATTTTTTATTAGTATTATTTTCTCACTAGAGTCACCCATAATTCCTAGCATTCAAGTGATGTTGTGGGCAAAGAGTATGCAGTACAAAGAGTACACAATACAGACTCAGAGCAGTGGATATGTATGATTGTGTTCTGAACTCTGAGTGATGGTTAGGCAGGACTTAACTGTTTGACATGCAAGTCTGGCAAATGAGTAGAAAAGGATTTTTTATCTATACTGAGCAGAAATGTTATGTAGTATATTCAGATTGGGACTCTTCATCTCACATGTTCAGAAACAAAAGCATTTCCTGGTGCACATCAATGTGTCAGTTTCAGTTATTTTTATACTCCCCCTTCATGTGGAGCATTCTTGAGATGATGCCTGCATTTGAGTGGGTGTCACAGATAGGGACTGCTTCATTAAATATAATAAAATTACTTCTAAAAAAATCTGTAAAAACTCCATGGTGTTGCACAACTAACTTATTCAGGTCTTGTCAGCTGTGTCAAAAACATGAAATCTTGTACTGAAAAGTCACAGCTTCTCCAGTACTTGAGCAACAGGAAAGCATATGGCTGCCAGCAGTATGGGATCTAAGGCAGACAGCTGAGTAGTGCTGGGGGGCAACAGTGCCAGGCACTAGTTAAGTTACTCTGTGTTTGTTATAAAATAACTGCGTTGCTGTGGATATTGGAATTTATATTTACAGAGCCTCAGTACAGTGATATAACATGTCTTTGGAACAGCTGTGATCTTCAGGTAGATTGCCCTGTATGTCTCTAACCAATACCTGTTTCTGCATTCAGTGTCTGCAACAAAAGCACCCAGCTGGACTTCCCCGTCTTCCAACTCTTCTGAGAGGCAAGCCCGTGCCTCAGAGAGCAGCTGGACAACCAACTCAGAGGACACCAGCAGCCCAAGCATTGCTCCCTCCTACACAGATCTGCGGTCACTTAATACTGAGGACTTGACCAGTGGTAGAACATCTGCAGCAGATTCAGCTGGTAAGAGGGAAGCCTTCAAGCTTCCATCTCAATCTTTATGATGCTACTCAAACTCACTGCTCATAATTGAGCCACAGGGAATGAATCCAAAGCAGAACAAATTCAAGGACTAGGGAGACTAACATTTTCTTCTACTCCAATTCCAAAAAAATCACTCTAGGATTTTACACAGCACGGATATGTGCAGACTCCTGAAGTCGGTGCCAAATGCAACTCTGTACCCGTTGATAGACTTGGAGCATTTCTGGTTTTTACATGCTATGTCAGCTTAAGCTGATCTAGCAACTAGTTCTCAGTATGTTGTGGGAGAAGCTGGATGCCTTTCCTGAATTTCCATGCAGAAATTTTCTTAACTCGACAATGCATTCAGTTGAGGCAGGCCCAGCTCTGCATGCCCATCTGTTTCAGTGAGTGCCAAGACACAGATCCAGTGTTCTGGATGTGTTCTTTGCATTGTGCTTTGCACTGTTACTGAACAGTAATACACACAGACTGTAAGACATGACATAGGATGGTTCAGCGAGAGATTTTAACATTTAAAGATCCTGTATCTAACCTTGTAGGGCTCTGTTCAGATGCCATCATGATTGTGAAAAAATGTGCTACATGGCACATGGCTCATTGCTCCTCAGTTGTACTCTGGGTAATCTCTAAAGCAGGAGAAATAAAACAGCATGGTGCCAGTTATGTCATGGAGAATGGGAACTCCTGAATGACATAGTTGACTTTCACAGTGCATAAAAAAAGCTGACATGTCAGGACAAAAAAGGAAAAAAAAATACACAGCTCCAGGAGGAAGCATCTGCAGTATGTTGGAAGCTGTTCAAAGCAAGCTGAGGAAGGTCATTAGCTCCCCAGTTCGATGATGAAAATTGATTCCCTGGTGTCTTGATAGCTCAGACCTGGGAGATATTTAATGTGTTTTCTCTGAGGCGGTGAAGGTAAAAATGTATGGGAAATACGATCTATTTTATGAGAATATGGAAGGGTCATATGTCCCTTCCATTAGAAACATATGCATACATCACCTGCAAGGAGTATTATCTGATAGTTCAGTGAAGCTGGGTTAGACTTCTAGGCAGGTTTATAAACAGCAGCATGGTAGGTGCTGGCTCAGGACTTAAGACAGGCATTTGTGTAGAAGCAGTAGTTACTTTGGATAAATAGAGCTATTTCTTTTTTCAAATAATGAAGTTATCACAAATCTGTCTTGACCATTTTTATTTTAGAATAAAATGTACCTCTGAGTTTGGAAACCATTTCTTGGTAGAAGGGTAGAATAGGCAAGCTGGAGGATGTGCTTGATACTGCTATTTTGTTGACTTGGTATAGGTTGCTGTCCCTGGGGCTGTCTCCATCTGAGTAAAGGGAACGAGGGATGCCCAGTAAATACATAACTTCGTGTCATATAGAAAAGTCGAAGACAAAAGGGCTGCTTATATGCCTGGCACACATATGGGATTATGTCCTATATATGGCCTAAAGTGAAGCTGATACTTCAGTAAAAGCTTTGTGTGCAACCTTCTTACTATTTCTTTCTCAGTCAGTCACAAACTGATATATTTATTAGCAAGATGAGTAAAACAACTCATTCCAGTCACCTAAAAATTTTTGAAAGTAAAAAAGGAGGTAATATAAGCAAGGCTGTGCTATTCGTTAAAACAGAAAACACACTTATCATAAACACAGGATACATAAAACATAAGATACACTTACACTTCCAGTACCTTAGTGGTACTGGAACTTGAAGTATGAAACCCATCGAGTCTTCCTATCACCAGGTGTGGAGCTTGCAAAAGGGCAGCATGAACAAAGTGCATTTGTTTGTCCTGTTCCTGGGATGCCTAACAGCCCACTCCCCGAGACGGCTGCTGGCCTCAGGAAGGTTTGTGTACGTGAGGGAGCTGAGGACCTAGCGGCATGGAATTGTTGCACAGTTCTGGCTGTTCTTCTGTTGTTCATTCCCCCCTCATCCCACCATCACAGTGCGTAAGTGGACAAAAAACCTATGATCACGTTCTTCTCTCTTTCCTCTCTGCCCCTCTCCAGAAATTCAGTTCTTTAAACCTGACTTGATTCAATCGTTTGATTTGCATTTCTCCTCTCAAAGGACTGGCTACCTCAGTCTGTAGAGAAGTTTGAAGTCTCCATCAAGGCAATGAAATGGCATGTATTTTTGCCATGAAGGCAAAGAGAGGAATCCTCATGGTCTGTGTGAGGATGAAGTCACCTTGACTGCTGGCCAGGATGTTGACTTCAAGGTCAAGCTTGCTGGAGGGAAAAAAAAATCAGACTAATTTCACTGCTAAAAAAACCTATGAAAATAAGAAAACAATGTTTGATCTACTTAGTGATGCTAAACAATCAGGTCTGTAAAAAAAATCTGAGTTTAATACTGTTTCAAGCAAGAAAAACCTAGTGATGAGAAAAGCATGAAAAACTCTATTCTGTGGTCAGATGCTGAGTGAAATAACTATTTTAGCCATGGTGAATTTTTATAGCCTGAACAGGATAAAAGGATATTCTTCTCCATAATATCACCACTTGTCTTGAATTTATCCTGCATGCAAAATGTTTTAACGCCAACTGCCTGTGATAGTTGGGGTCACAGGGTTTGTGTGGGAGCAGATGAAAGCCTGAGGTAGGTCTGACTGCAGGAATGCACAGAAACAAGTCCAAGAATGTGCGTCTTGGTGTCCAGGGCTGGTAGGCTTGAAGCAGGTAAAACAGGCTGAGAATTAACTGTCTCACAAATGACACAAGATTTGAGTGTAAAACCTATGGGCTTGAGCTTTAGCTAATGCATGTGTTTATGCAAGATATGGCCTAGGAAGATATCTGAGAAAGATGAGACAGATCTGAATGATCCCAACCTGAAAGTTTAGCTGTGCTACAGGGGACTGCAGAAAACCTCCTGACTGATGGAGCTGGGATAAGCACAGTGATGTCCTGTAAAGACAGCAATGTTCACAGTGGTGAAGGTAAATGTTGCATAAGCAGAGCTGAAAAAGATTTGCTTTTCTATCAAAGTGCAGCTAAAAGATGCTGCACTTCATTGCCTATGCTTGTTTGAACTCTGGCACCAAGAAGCTTTTATATTATCCTCATCTTTGTCATCACAAGAGGCTCTTTAGCCTGCAGCAGCTAGTCAATAAATGTGGATCAGGTGATAGTAGACTGTCCATTTAATGTGGGCATGTTTACACGGTTACAAGACCAAGCACTTTGCAGCAGCTGGGGTTTCACAGTGTGTATGAAACTGTGTTTGGTGCTGATGAAGTGGCCTCTTGCCTCAGTTCTTACCATGCGTCGCTGTGTCCCTCAGCTTGGATCAATGAGCTTGAAAAGAAGTGGGAACTTTTGGCCTTTTTGCTGTGCTCTGCAAGATAAGTAACACAGGACATCTCTGTTACTGATACAATACAAGTATTTGTTCCTTCTGTAGCAGATGCCTGTCTCAGCTTTCAAAAAAGGCCAAATATCTGCGAGTCAGAGGAGCAAGGGAGAGGCCTTCTTGTAACTGTGGTTATAGATCTCGAAGCACTGAGATCTATTCTGAGGTTATGCACAAATACCTCAGCTTGATTTAGATTTCTGCATCTCATCATTCATCTTTAATTTTATTTATATAAATGAAAATTAAATTATATACAAAATAAAAATAATTATATATGATCAATATGTATATAATAAAAACATATATATTTACATAGTTCATAAATTATATTTTACTATAAATTTAATACAATATATAGTAAAATCTATCTGTCTTATATAATAAAGCTATGTGTGTGTGTGTGTGTATGTCTCGTGTAGGCATAAGTTTCCTCATAGCCATTATAGAGGCATCGTTGCTAGTTGTGTTGTTTCTGTTGTGATTTGTGTCTTAGCAAAGCTGCAGCTTTGCCATGGTTGATGTTAATGCTTCGATTTGCTGACTAGTTGTTCTCTTTGGCATTCTCCTGAATCTCTGGGGCTACAGGGATACTGAGGAAATTGCTATGTTATTATTTTCTGAGAACATCTGCATGTTTGGAGATAGAAGGTTGAACGTGTGACCCGTAACTTCTCAGAATCCAGAAAGTTAATAAATTGCACAAGGAATTAATTCTGAGAATGTTGTTATTTTCAAAGTAAAATACATGGTTTAAAGCGTTTCTGCTGCTTCTGTTTCAAAATGGAAATGGCAGTTCTGACAAGCTCAGGTCCAGCTATTTCTTGAAGGTAATACAGGGCAAGTAATAACTTTTCAAATCTTTTCCTAATGCTTTTCTGCAGTAGTTCTCTTACAGACATTTTTACTGTTACTGTAGCCAGCTAGGTACTGAATTCTGATATGATGATTGAAAGAATGGTGTTCTGTGAGTTTCAAACAAGCAGCTTTGAACAGACTATATAGCTGTGCAATGTGGTTGCACTGAATGCCAGGAACAGGCTCTGAGTTCTGAACTTATTCCATGTTAATTACCAGGGCAAGGGGGAAAATAATATATGATGATGATTACCCCTGCCATCCAGAACTGCTCTTCAGTTATGCTGTGTAGCTATTAACCACCTTGTTGTCCCAGTCCCAGACACATGAAAAACTTGCATATGAGAGCCTGCCAAAGCCAGCTGGAGAGGCTGCAGGGAGGAACATCCAATCCTTGCTTCAAGGAGGAGGGGACTCCAGAGTACCACAAACAAATAGCATTCTAAATGTACTCTTAAACTCCAACCTGTAAGGGCTAAATTCAGTACCAGAGGCAGGGTTTTTTTATTCTTCATGTCCAATACCGGCTAGCAACTCAGGAGTTTTATATTCTAGTTGTCGTCCCATATTTTTCTCAAGCATTTTTAGCTTCTTTAAGAGTAATGCATTAGTAGGACAGATCTGAGAAGCTAAGTCTAGATAATTCATAGCAGTAGAAGTGTTCTGATTCCAAGGTAGACCCATGTACCAGAATTCAGCTCCTCTTCAAGGCTCCCTGGCCACAGTGTCCCAGTGACCTCTGCAGTAGTGTTCAGTCCTCATCCCTGTTTTGCCATGGGGGAAGCCTGAAGCTCAGTTGTACTAGCTGGACCTAGGTGAAGTAGAAATGGCTTTTGCCATATAGACTGACAGTCTTGCTCTTTGATGAAGACTGCAGGTAAAAGCAGTGGACCAAAGTCACTGTCTCAGTGCCTCCTTATGGCAGGAAGGAAGGCACAGAAAATCTGCCAGGAAGAAGGGGGAAGTGTTAGAATGAGGAAAGAACAGATACAACAATAAACAAAAGGTTTATTTCTATCTTCAAAACTTCATTTTTATAAAGAACTGTCCTAATGATAACACTTGGAGCTGAGATGACTCAGCTCTGCCAGCTCTTGTGGGGCTAAATAGTAGTCTCCTAACTTCAGAAGGTTCCGTATCTGTCTCAGCTATGCCCCAGAAAACAACACTGATTACTTATCTTCTCTGTTAGCTTGCCTCCGAAAGGAGTGGTTGATGCTGGTGTAGAACTACCAGATTCTTGCTTTTTCTTCAGGAGTTATGAGAAATTTCAGGGTGTTGGAGGACAGGATTTAACGTTGCTCTTATAGGAAGAAAGGAGTTAGAAGAAAGGTCAAAGTGTCTGCTCCTACTAATGCCTGCTAGACTGAGTCTTACACTACTTACCCCTGTGAATTAATTGGGCCTTCCTTGCTCCTCCACATTCTGCGAAAACCAGGTCTGAGGCAAGGAGGAGGCAAAGTGTGAGAGGAGGCAAATTGTGAGTCTGATTTTCATTATTGCTGAGAAATGTTTTAATTAAAAACTTTTTATCTAAAAATATATATATTTTAAAAGATAATAACTTTGCTATTTAATTGAGTGTTTTCTTGTCTGCATGCTAGCATAGAATCAGTTTTGATCTCATGCATGTCATTGGCCCTGTGCTGCAAACTAAAGGAGCATCTGCTATTTCAGGTGCTGAGTTTTCTTCTCATTGCTGTTTGGAAGTGCAAGGTGCAGGAACCGTGGATTTGTAACAGGATTATCTTTATTATAGAAGAACTAAGTGCTAAGCCTACATGGTATTCTTGATGAATTTCACTCTTTCCACAGCTGTTCACTAATGTTTTCGTATAGTCACATCAGCTGAAGGGGAAGCAAAGACATCCAGGGACAGTCACACAACTGACCTTCTGATCTCCCTTTATGTAGGCAATATCCTGAGAAAATAGATGTGAGTAGGTGCTTTGTAGTTTGTCTCAGGCCAATGAGGCAGATTAGGTGGTACGAATCCCTTTTTTTCTGTTTGTAAGGCTGTGATTCCTCAGCCACAGTGTTTACCGTGGCCCCAGTTGCTCTGTAATGCAGATATCCGCATGCTGATGTGATAAGCCTGAGGAGTTCTGTAGGAGATTTTGCAGCTGGACAGGACATTTCAGTGTAAAGCTTAATTGGGGATGGAATGCTTAAGTGCAGCAGTTATCTGTGATTACTGTGTTGCTTGAAGCAATTCTGCAGGATGCTAAGTGGCTTCCAAACTTAAAGCTGCTAGAAGAGAAGAACACCAAGATATCTCCCCACATCCACCTTTCAAAGTGGAAAACATCAGTCTCAGCCTTCAGTGACATTATCTTGCCTGTTGCATTCAGTTCCTGGCAGCATGCTGCTGTACTGCTGACAGGAGGCAGGAATGGCCCTGTGGCCATGTTTTAGCACTGGTGAAACACTGTCCCAGCTTTGTGCTACTCAGCAGCACAGCCAGTGCCCCACAGCGCTGGCTGCACCCCAAAGAACGTGATTCTGCAGCTCCCGACCTACAGCGGGATCCACCACGGGGAGGAGTTACCCACCTGAGAACTGGCATTTTCTACCCTCGATTCTACGTGCCAGAGAAGCAAGCAAGGCTTCAGCAGTAGCACCATTTAACAAGAGCTGTAAATCATTGCATGTGCTCTTGATTAGACATCCCAGTTCTGTGTGGAATTTCCTGTCTGATTATGAAGGGACTGAATGAAACTGGTAGAGTAAAACAGCCGGTGAAAAAGCTGAGAGCAAGTAAGAATGAGAAATTTCACAATACCCAAATGCATGGATTTGCTTATTTCTCTCTTACTGTGATATCATCTGAAACCTAAGAAAGTCTCAGGGGATCATTGGACTATGCAGCACAGGAATTGGAAAAGTGATGATGAATGCCTGTAGGGGATCAGTTGTAAAATCATCTCCTCAAAGAACAGTGTGGGATATAATGGGAAGCAGATTGGTCAGAAACATGAATGAACAGAATCACTTAAGCAAAACCTTCAGCTTCTATGCTGACAACTTATTTTCTTGTGCCCACTTAGAAACTTGTGATAAATGTCCATTTTTAGCAGGACTTCTGCCTCCTTTTTTCTTTTATTCAGACCCAGTGTTAGGGGAAAAATTTAACACTTTCTGTTCTTTCAAGGCAGGAATGGCAAAGTTGGATGAGAGTACTGTAGCAACATTGCTGATTTATGTCTTTACTTCAACATCTCTGGTTTTTACCTCATCTAGCCTTGATGAAACCATATAATATTGGAGCACAGATATGACATGAATCTTACTTAATAGCTATGCTCACCTGTTATTAGAAGCAATTGGTCTTAATTGTCATTATGTTTGACAGGTGAAACCAAAATCCTCTGCCTACATAAACTGGTATTTGATTATGACTGTGCATGTTACATGAGAGGCAGAGGAGACTTCATGCTTTTTATTCATTCTGATCTTGGTTAGCAAGAATGAGAATTGTGATTCTGGGTTTTGTCACATGGATGCCAGTCCAATTTACTTGTCAGTATCCTCATGGTACTGCAATATCTTTCTTGGAGGCTGATTTGAACTAGTCACTTAGGACTCAATTTTTTAAAACTATTAAGAGTCCTCAGTACATTCTGATGTGGAAGAAGTCCACATCAGGGATTTGCACCTAGAACTGTTTCCAAGATTCTCATGTCCCAGCTATTCCTGTTACAGCTGAACATAATTTTCAAACAGTTTCAGCTCAGTGTGCTCCTCTCCAAATCTAGCCATTTAATTTAGTGTCTAAAAGGAGATTAGAGATCCTGCCAACATATGTCCTGTAGCTCTGTGTTCTCAAGCCCATTACAGGCTTTGTAGAAATTATGCTTTTAAGTGGAGACTTTAGTCAACAGTTTATTGACGCTACTGTATTTTTACACGTAGACATTTCAGAGAGCTTTAAACTATTCACTTAAGATCATAGGAATGGAATCTATTTCCCAGGACCCTGATGTGAATGTATTCAGGGCCATTTCCTATCCATGTGTTCCAGTGCCAATATTGTCTATCAAATAGCTTTTTGCCCTCTCTAGTGTAAGCACTTTAATATATTTATACAGGGCAATTATCTCTCTCTCTGTTTTCATTTGCTAAACTGAATGAGGCAAGCTCTTTAGTATTCTGTTTCTGCATTCTCCCCCTCATCCTAGAAAGCTTTTCTCAGTTCATGTTGCTGTTTGAATTAATCTTTCAGGTTTATTTATCTTGCACAGAGCTGTGCAAGACTGAGGTCTCACCATAGCCTGACATCCAGATATTAGTTTTCCCATCTTCAGGAATTGTCTCCTTGATACATCCCAGGATCTTATTTCCTTTTGTGCCAGTGCATCAGGCAAGTACCCTTGCATTATATTCAAATTGATTGTCTATATCCTAGATCACTTTCTCTCATATGTAATTAATTAGTTCCTTCCTTATAACAAATGTATTGTCCTTAAATGCCTGCTTGTGAAATTTATATTGCTTATTACATTTAATCTCATTTCTGATACTCTAGCACTCAAGATGAATCACTCCTTTCAGTATGACATTCAAATTTTCTTTTATATACCCAGATTCTCCTAATAGTCTGTATTCATCAAATACCATTAGCATGTTCATTTCTGTGCCATGATCATTATTTAAAAATACAGATAAACAGTGTTAATCATGTAAACTTACTCAAGAACTGTTACTTGTAGCTGCTCTAACCTAATATTTCTCTTAAAACTCAATGGCTGTCTTCCTTTAGCTTGGTTTTTAGTTCTGTCTTAATATTGGTATTAGTCTCCATTTTAACTCCTTCCCAGGTGACACCACATTAATTGCTTTTTCTAATACAGACAGATCTGGTTTTTTATCTAGAAAATTTGTTGTCAGTTAAACCTCTTACATTTGGCTGGAACAAAATACCTCTTTTAAAGTTAGGTTTCAACCTCTTTATTATCTGATGCTTTTCAATTCTTCCTTCCAAAATCATGCATACTACTGCAGTCAATCTCAGCCTTGTATCTTCCAGAGTGAGATATGGTTACTATGTGTGTTCTTCTCCAATTGTATGGTACCATTCCCTTCTGAACTGATTCCTTTCAAATCCTTGTGATGCAAGCAACTACAGATGTCAGTTATTTCAAAGTTTAGGGAGGCAGCTTATCAGACCTCCTGATCTGAGCACAGTAATCTCTCAAAAATGTTTACTTACCTCATTAATGTTAATTTCCATTTCCACTCCCTCCTGTTGGTTATCTAGCGTGCCTCCTTTGACCTTATCACTTCGCTCTGCATCACTATCCTTATATAAAGAGCCAGGGCAAAATATTCATTAGCTTTGGCACAATGTCTACGTGTGTTAATGTTTAATTATCACCACAGCCCCACTTCCTTGTTCTTTATAGATGCATATATTGCTTTGGTTTTGCTCCAGTATGTAACATTAGCACTGAAGATTATTTCTGAGACAGGTAGGGCCCATTGAGACCCAGCTCTCCAGGTCAACCGGTCCTGTGTTGGCTTCATTTACTTTTTATATTAAATAGGAGTTTGAGTTGAAGGGCAGAATTAAACAGTAGACATGAGTCCTCGGGAGGGACTGGGGTGCAAAGGGAGCACATGCCAGCACAGAGCGCACAGAAGAGGCACATGGTGCAGCCGGCAGAGCAGACAACTGGAGGGTGTTAGTGCATTTGTCACGCTGGCCACAGTGCCAGTTTCATAGCTTCCCGTGCCTCGGGACTGCACAACACTGCCCCAGCACAGGCAATTGGCTCCACAAGTGGGACACGAGGTTGGCCTGGGGCGATTCACTGCACCTCCTCTGCAGCAGACCCTTCACCAGCCAGCCAAAATTAGGATCTGGGCGGGCAAGTTTACATAAAAGAAGTAAGGGGGGCTTTCCTGGAGGCTTTGCTTTCATAAACCCACCACTCCTCCTCCCCCGGACTGATTTGTTTGTTCAGGCTTGGTTGCCTCCAGCAGCACATTATTAGTGCGAACTATGGTGTATCCTGGGAGACCTGCAGGATTCCCCGCAAATCTTTAGAGTTCTTCGTCTCCAAGGAGGGAGAAACACAAAGGCATTTCGTTCTGTTGACGCAGTTGCACACACATCATTTCCCTTCTTTGAGTGTTGGTGTGTCTCTTCGGCAAATGCTGTAATTGGACTGCACAGTCTTCATCTTGCATCTTTGTCTCAGTCAGTAGATTGTACTTTTCTTGGTAAAGCCACCAAACTGCACTGCTTTAAAGTCTGCATTTGAAAATTGAAGAGGTTTCAGCAGAGCTGTGTACTTCTTGTTGTACACACAGATCAGTCCTTGCTGATGGTAGACCTCAGGCTTTCAGGGTAAATCTGGCCTTAAGAAAAATATAGATTGTATCATGCATGAGCAGTTTCCCTTGATTTAGTGTGGGTGCAAAGGCAGTGAAGACACAGTGACATGGATTAACAACGTGGGTACGTACTCAGTTCTCCTCTAAGACCATACATCTCTGCAAAAATCAATGCCACTGCAAATGCTTTAGATACAACAAGCGTTACAAGATCTTCCCTATGATGTGATCAAACTTTGCAGGTATGCTTTTGATCTCCCCTTGGTTTGAAATTACAGGATTCAGCTTCAGCTCTTATGGCTGTTCTCTGTCCCAGGCTTGCAGGACCAGCCTATGTGTCACAGTGCAGTTTAAACATCATGAAGAGTACTTGATTTCCTGATTAGTCACGTAGGTATCCAGAGATGGACAGCATCAGATGAACTGATCTCCCATAAAGGTCAAGGCAGCTTAGCTAAGAGAGGTCAGTGCTCCAGTACATGAGGCATCAACAGCAGATGGCATCTCAATAACAGAACAGCCAGAGGCAATCCACGTGAGGGTTCATGGCAGTCATGCTGTCAGTAATGAGGGGCTATTGAGGAGGCAAGGGAGTTAAGGAAATGCAGAGAAGGTGTTTTGAGTGTGATCTACTTTCACCAGGTGATTCAGTTGCCAAGAAACTCCAGTGTTAAAGAGCGGTGACTGAGGCTTCAGCCCTGTCCTCAGTCCCCCTGCTGCTCCAGGTCTGGCAGGAGCTGCGGGGGACTGCTGGTCCAAAAGGGTGAGCTGTACTCTGCTGAGATTGACAGTCCAGCTGCATCCACAGAATAAAACCAGTTTGTCTCGCATGTCTGAACAACCCAAACCTGAACTAATGGAGCAAACAGGTGTGAAAAGAGAAGGGTTTTGCCAGAGCCAGTAGCTCCTTGTCTGCTGGATAAAAGGAAAAGCAGATCAGTAGAAATCAATACATCCCTCATAAGATGGCAGGGAGAAGAATTACTCTTCAATGAACAGTGGCATTTGAGATTAACCTGGATCATTCTCAAGTCAAACAGCATGGGACCCAGGTCCCAGGAGGCTTCTCCTGCTAGACCTGGAAACCCAGCTCATATGCTTCTTGATATCTTTCCCCAGGGAAGAAGCAAGGGGGAAGAAAATACAAAGATGTATGGCTAAGCTATACTTTTCTGCATTTGAATTATTTCTTAGTGAACAGCTTTAATCCCTGTGCCCTAGCCCATCTCCTGCTTTACAGAAAGCTTGCAAGGTGGCTCTTGAGCCTCCCAGCTGCCAATGCTCTAAGGAAAGCTCTTTAACCTACAAAGTCCTTTTTCCCTTCCTTTATCCTAAGATTGTCTCTCTTCCTGCCCATTTTTTCTTTTCTGGGTGCTGCTCCACTTCTATTCCTTACCAATTTAAAATAAATTAAATGCTTCAGAGCTCTGATGCCAGTGGCGTCACCTTGTTTCTAGGGGGTGACCTGCTGTATCCTGCATTCCCTTCTGGCAGGGAAGGTAAAATGGGTAAAGGGACTGTCATTCTCCTTTTAGTTGGCAGAAGGCCCTTCTGCATGCAGAAGAATTTCTTCATAATCTACTTCAGAACTTAAATTTCTCTTTGTTGACTGGATAATTGAAATAGCACTGTTGCAAAGTAATGAAATAATGGCAGTCTTTGAGAAAATACATACCAATTCCAGCAGTAGCTAATGCTACACTGGAGTGCCCTGCAGTGTCATTTAGATTTCATCAGTGACAATATCTGCACCTTACAGGAATCTGAACCTGCAAAATCTCCCTAAACATTTTCTGTTTTCTATGGTGCTGTAGAAGTTTGACTCTTATATCTGGATTTCTACCATTGCATTTAAAAAAACGTGTTATCTTTAAAACTTAATTTTATGGATGAAAATTTTGTGGATATTTTCGTTTTTCAAACTTCATTAAATCATTCCCCCATCCTCTTAAAAAATATTTTTTCCCCCATACTCAAACAGTATGACTGCAGTCCTCACTTAGTTTAGCATAAATTGCGAAAATGCCACTCAAGTTGATGAACAAGTTTTGGAGGCAACTGGTGTCCATGCTTGACATCATAACCACTTAGAATCCCTATGCAATAGTCTGGAGAGCCACAAAATATAACCAAATTTGCTAGTGTCACACCAAGCCTGCCACCTAACTGAAATGAAAGTGTAAAATGTTCTTGTGCCATTTTTAATCTAATTGCCTAGTAGTCATCAGGAGGTAAATATTTCTCACTACCTTTCCTGAAAAGTTTGACAACCTAACACTCCCTACATCCTCCTTTAGTTTTTTGTTTCAAAAGCCTTCAACACAAAATATCACGGTTCTTTTTGGCAAATGCAATATTTTGTATTTATTCATGTAAGTGGAGCTGGCTTTGCCATGTGTTTAATGAAGTCAGTTTCCACAGCGACTATGTGCAACCAAAAGACAAGATGTTTAAAAAGAGGAAAACAGTGTGGTGAATATACAGAAATGGTCTCCAAGCTGTATGCTGCATCTGCCAGTACAGTTTACTTTAAAGTAATTTTCAAGTCAATACTTGTACAAAATAGTGAACAAATGGTGAAGATGGTGAAAATACAACTTCTGTTAAAAAATAACTGCTATAATCACTAAGGCAACAAACCACGGCCATGGCATGTTTTGTGCTCTCTCTCTCTTCTGTGATGAATGGCAGGACTGTTGAGCACTATAAGGATAAAGTAATTTTTAATTCCTGTGATGAGGTAAGATGGTGGGAACAGCGAAGATCCTGGAGCATAATTTTCTACTCCATGTTTTCTCCCACAGAAATTTGAATACAAAGACTGCTTTTATCAACTGCATGCTTTTTTCCCCTCAGCTTCTCATACTTTATAATTTGGCTATGAATTTTAAAGAATGGAGCAGAGATTAGAAATTAGCACCCTTTGTGTCCTATTGAAAGCATATCAACCCCTCCTCCTTAGACACTGCAGAATTCCTTGCTAATAAGGCTGACTGAACAAGTCTTCATTAAACTGCATGTTGCTGGGCTGGAGAATTTATTTGTCCCCATCAGCCATTCAGACCATGACCTGGACAAATCAGCCGTGATGCCTCAGATGTGAAAAGCCTTTGTTTGGCTTCTCACGTTCTTAACACAATTAGTAGCTCTGCAACTCATCTCTTTGGCCAGGGCAGAGTCACGCTGTCCCTTGCTGTAACTACTGGTCTTGGGGTAAGTCACTCGGAGCATTCCTCAAGTGATTCAGTAGAATGTGGTTTTAACCATGTAACTCCCAATGCCATGGAAATGAGTGGCAGATGAGGCTAGAGCTGATTACACCCACTTATGATAGCCATCTATGATACATCTGTACTATCTGTGCTGGCAACCAAATAGGAAATGTAATTGGACAAAATTTCCTGTAAATGGGTGTAAAGAAACTCATTTATGCAGTATGTCTGTCATTAAGGTGACTGAGGCTTTTCTCAACTTCCAAACACTGTGGTCCAGATGTTTACCACCTCCTTTTTCAACCCGAAGTTACAATAGATGTGACTTCTGTGTAACATGGCAGATTATACATGAGCCTTTTGTTAAAAATCACCTTCCACTTGAAGATAAAGTTATTATAAATTATACAAAGAAAGGAGACAGCTTTTTGTAATAGTCGTTAAAGGCTTAGGAGCTCTTTCACAGATACATAATTCCTTGAACATGTCAGAATTTGCTTTGCTCCAGAAGAATGAAAGGCCAGAGTTTTAAGCTGTATTTCCTCCTCATAAATTCTGAGGATGATGCATTTACTTTGGCACTGGTTTTGCTGCTGCTTCAGATTAGGTCTCTGTTCTCTTCAGTGTTACTGCACTGGAGAAGTGGTATAATTTTTACTCATTATGGTCAGTAGTTAAGAGTTCAGATTTTTTGCCTCAGGCACTGGTTGAAGCCTTTCTCTCTCAATGTGCCTTAAAGTCACAAGGCAGTGAAAGCATGCCGCAGGTGAGCCAGGGTGCTCTCTTTCTGTCTGTCTATGCATATAATTATCTACATTTCTATATATGTGTGGGGGGATGTGTATGTGTACATACTCCTATTTGTAAGTCTTGCAGGACTTCAGACAAAAATCTGAGTTGTGTTTTGTGTTGGAAGGGATTGGTGAACATCAGACCAACCCAACTGAGTGGCTCTTCAATCAGACAGGTCTTAAGAGTGCCCTGTTCCTCCCCTGGCCTCCTTACCCACCCCATCCTCCCTATGTACACACAAGATCCTGGTCTCCTCAGCACATAGCACAGATTGCTTCACAGCAGCAGGAGAAATGTCTTCTGTCAGTTGAAATCCAACCAGGATGTGAGGAAAATAAAATTCTCAGACACTTCTGAACCAGCCTAATCTTTGGGGCACAGAGTTCCTGCCTGCAGCACAGAGTCAGAGAAGATCTTGGTCACTTGTGATAGGAGATGCATCTGAGGAGATCCATTTCAAATGGATTTAAATGGCAGGCATGTTTATGACACCCTTAAGGGTGAAGGAGGCATCTCTGAGAGTTTTCAGGATGAGAACTCAACCAGATAGACAGTGGCCTGTGACCTGTGAACTTCTCTACACATTTTTCTTCTCACGTTTTTCTTCTTCTTTGCCTTAAACGCTTATTGGCAAAATGCAGCTTCAGGCATGTGGAAATATGTAACAAGCAGAAACTTATCGGAGACAAATCTCTCGTCGATTTCCCAGGTGTCAGTGGCTTTGGCTATTCATATTTTCAGCCATGAGAAGCTGTATTAGCTCTGACCTAGTCCCGGATTGCACCATGTATTATAAAGCTGAGGAGTGTCTGGCTTTCAGTTAATCTTTCCTCCTAATGTGTTTTGATGCCTTTCATTCCCTATGTGGTTTTTTTGCTTTGATTATATCCCAACCTAAACCATCTTGTCCTGCCAGGATGATACTCCAGAATCGCATTCTGAACTACTGAGCTTTAATTTTGCCATCTCCATCTTTTCCTCCCAAGAAAATGATCCTGGAATAGCAAGTGTTCGGAGTTTAGTGGTTACAAGATAAATGATAAACATAAGCCAAAGGCTGCTGACCGAGGATTGTGTTCAGCCTGGGCTTGGTTCCTTCTCTCTTTCTTAACTGCTGCAGGGTGAATATAGGCCAGCAGTGACAAGATACTGCTTAAGAGCAAGTCCTTATCTGTTATCTGTGCTTCAAACACCTCAGGGAACAGAGTTGAAACACGCTTTCATACAGCTTTCATATTTTATTAGGATGAACATGAATAATAGAAATATGAATATGAAGTGTGATGAAAAGTAGACCTTCTCAGGGCTAGCTGGGAGAATTTAGAGACTCCTCAGTGATTAGCTCTGCAGTGAGATCCGCTAGGCTGCCAAACAGACCCCGGCAGTAAAAGCTCCATTGGTTAGCTATCTACAATCTGCCAGAGAGGTGTCAAACATCCAAAGGACAATCTTAGAAGTGGTAATTAGACACACAGTATTTATCAGCTGGTTTTAGTTTTTCTGCAGGGGTTGGAAAAGTATTGTGACCACATTAGATTTTGCCTGAGCTTGCATCAAGATGCAAGGTGGAGCTTTGACAGACTGGATCCAAACTGGCAATAGCAGGGTGGGTAGGATCCTTCTCGAGGATGATAGACATGAAGCTCAGGTTGAGCTCTTGTGTAAAGAAGAACAGCGTTGAAATTAGGTTTCCCACAGCCAAGCAGAGGCTGAGTTACCAGCTTAACAGGCATTTTGGAGTGAGTTTATCCTTCACTTTTTTCACAAAGGCTGTTGAGAGTTTTTGAGACATTCAGCTCAGATATAATAACAGCTCTACAATGCATGTATTTTTTTTGAAACCAGATTTTATTTCTTTCCCCACAGATATGATTCTGTCCCTAATTTGAGTTAATTACTGTGCACATTTTAAAAGTTCTTTTTGTATTAGACAAAAGGCCAAGGGACTACCACCTCATGAGGAAAAAACCTGTTTCCTAAGAAACAGGCTTGCTTCAGTATGTCCATGACATCCCAGCACCCCATGCAGTGCTCTGTCATGGTGGCCAGATTAATTATGGACCCTAATTGGGAACAAGAAACAAAAGAGGGAGTCTAGGGAAAGATGACTTCATCTCCCTGCTCATCTTACATTACTGTTCCACAGAAAAAGACTGAGGCAACAGACAGAACAGCAAACAAAATTATCTACATAGAGGTTTCCCTTGGCTGAGGAGAGGGAGGATAAAATGAGAAAAGAACACTGTTCACCTGGAAAGTCACAGGAGCAGGTCTGAGTTTTCATCTTTTCCAGCCAGCATGTTTGTTTAAGCTCACACCTTTTAAAGTTTTTGTTCAAGCAGTTTGTCCTTGGGCTAATTTCTCCATCTTGTTCTGCTTTAGCCTCAACTTGCTATAAGCCTGGGAATTTTTAGCCTCTGTGAAAGAAGTTTTTTCTTACACTGCTAAAGAACACGCTGTCTACTACATGAAGTTGTTACAACAAGGTGTAGGAGGGAAGTGAGGCATGACAGTATTGCATAAGGGACAGCTTCACGGTTGGCAGACCTGGGGAGATTACAAAACAAATGTTCCAGCTCGTCCATTAATTATCTAATTTCAGATGAGTAGTATAGGCTCAGATTGGCAAAGGCCTAGACGGAGAGAGGCTGGCACAAGTACGGACAGCATGTGGCCATTCCTAATTTACTAGTTCTTTTGTTTTTTCCTGAGCAAAGGCATCTAACCACTGATTCTGGCTCCTTGCCTATCAACACAAGCGTGTCCCTCTAGTAAGGCAGTCGTGTCTCTTCTGCAGGGTGGCAGGCACCAGCTTTGCTGCATGCTGTTCGGCACCTTTCCCACATGAAAGACTCACACAGACATCCCTGCCGTACCTGATCACATAGTCATACATTCCATCACCTACCCTCCCTGCCTTTCATCATTTAATTCACATTAACCATTGTACCAACACCCAGAAGTTGTAGCTTGGCCTTTCCTTTTTTGGTTCTGCATGCTGTCACACTCCACCATTCAAACCATAAGGCCATGTACTTTCTGTGGTTAATTTTGTGTACTTAAAATTATTCCTATAGTGATTTAATGGGTAAATGGCAAATCAATAATATTGGTAAGCCTTACACTTTCTGGCATTACTTCCCAATTACCCAGATAACCTTGTCTTCAAAAAATCTGTTTTTCCTCAGTGTATCAAAATATGACGTGTTTTGTTTCTACATAGTAACCAATAAGGGGAAATTAGCAAAACCCAAATAGACTTAGAAATGTCACAGCAGAGCAGAAGGATATTGGCTGTTTCTTAGAGGCACTGAAAGATTGCTCCTGTGGTTTTCAGTCTTACATCTGAACTGCTCTGGGCAGAGGTGAGAGCAAGGAAAGAAAAAAAAATACAGGCTAAACTGGGACATTTGGGACACTAGAGGTGTATTTGACAGGTAGACTACTCTGTGTTGGTGGACCTGGCTGTTTGATAGGTGGGTTAGGTCTCCTTCTCCTTCCGTTTATGGCAAGAACCGGCAAGAACTTCCCGGATCATTGAGTCTAATTCCTGCTATCACAATTGGACATATCCTGTTATTGCTGTCATAAATTTGTCTTGCTTGGTGTTTAAAAACAGGTGGTTTATTCTTCTCATTTCCCACCTATAAGACTGCACTAGAATCTCATGTCCTCCCAGTGATCAGAAACCACCCTCAAATTTCTGTTCTTTAGTTTGAGTGAGACTTATGTCTATGACTGAGAAACATAGGAAAATGTTTCCAAGGAGATTAGAAATGACTGGCTGACAGACTGAGTTCTTTTAACTGTGGTATGTACTTTGCCTTTAAAAGTTATCTCTATATTTGCCCAACCTGGAGTAAATCCAAAACAGTTCGCCTGAGAGGACAAATGGAAATCCCAGTCCTAAAGCCAGCTGGTGACTGAAGAGTTAACGGGACACGGTTGTTCAGCTGCTGACACGGGTAGCAGCCTGCTGCATTTCTGCAAGGTGATCAGCTGAAATTTGCCAGTTTGGTTTAGTTTCGCCCAAAAAAACCGCAACTTTTTTACGGAGGAAGAAAACCCAAAAGTTTTGGGGTTTTGTTCGGCGGAGTTTAACGTCAAGTTCCGCTCCCGTTTGCTCCTTGCCTGCCTGTCTGTCTCCCACCTCCTACTTTCCTGGGTGTGCCAGATCTGCCCACAACCTGCACCTTCCCCCCCGTCCCCGCCCTGCCCAGCCGAGAGGGGCGGGCTGGCCGGGCTGCAGCCTTCCTCCCCCGGCGCCCGCAGCCGCGGGGACCACGGGCACGGCCGGGGACAGCCAGCCCCGCTGGGCGCCGAACGGGAGCGACCTGGCCCCCGGGTAAGTGCAGCCAGGAGACAGTCCGGCCATCATTCAGCTCGGCCGCCTGGGGTTAGTTTTTTTCATCGGTGGGAGGAGGAGCGCATAAACTTAATTTAGAAGCAAGGTACTGCAGCAGCGGGGCTGGTGCGCGCCTGGGCAGGCGGAGGGATGGCTGATACTTACAGAGAAAGGAGACTGGAGAAACATCTCCAGCCCGTGAAGTCCGAGGGAACCTCCAACACTATATTACTGCCTTGAGAAAGTTTTATATACAGGCAGAGTTTGATGCTGTGAGCGCTGTTCGTAGGCTGAAGGCAGAGTGGACGTTTCGTCTCCTGAGAACAAGCGATTAACTAGGGAATTGTAAGTTGTATGTATGCAACTAAATCGGCATTTGGTGTTCTCCTGTGCCTTGCTCATAGTGCCCACTGCCCTGGTACGAGCGCACCGTGTTGTAGAGCCGAGGAGGGAGGATGTGGGGGAGGAGGGCGGTTTGGTTCGTGAACTTTCGCGGGAGGTTATTTCTCTTCTGATCAGACGGAGGAAAAGTTGGCTGTTTCTCTGTAGTAGAAGATAAAATGAAATATGCGAAAAGAGCTATATTAAGTTTCTCCAAATATTGCTGAAAGGATCATGGAAATCTGTGTCTGTACCCTCTGAGGTGTTCAAGAAAGGGAAGCAGGTTTTGCTGTGAGATAAACAGCTCTGAGCTGCTCTGTATAGAATTTCAGTGGGTGAGTGAGCAATTCAGATTCGTCAAGGCTGCATTGTTAGGGGACTTCAGTGCCTCAGTATTTGTTGAAAGCACAAGCAGTGCATTGCCCTTGTGTATGCAGGAATAAGCAGCTGGATTTACACAAAAGTGTACACTGGGAACCAGGTTTTGAAGTGTAAAAAAGCAAAATTCAGCTAGGTTTTGTTCTATAAAAAAGGATAATCTGATGCAAAATGTTTTTATTTCCTGTATTATTTTCAACATAATTTAGTATTGCAGTGTCATTATGTGTAGGATCATATATGTCTGAGTACTTGGATAGCAGGTTGTGTGAGGACATCCTCACACATATGTTTATATTTGGCCTCCTGAATATTGGTCTGGCTTTCTTTGTAACTTGAATTTTCCATTTTTTACAGCCAGTTCCAAAATGCCTAATTTGACATCAACTCTCCACACCTAATTTAGTTCCATTAATATTTTTCCGTGAGGGACCAGCACTAAAATTCATTCAGCTGTTTTGAAATGCACACAACAGGGGAGTGAGATGGAGGTGCTTAGATAACCATTGCTATATTTTTTCTCATGGAGATTAAAAGGTCAAAACCTTTAAAGTGATCATGTAGCTGGAGCTTCTGCATATCACAAACCATAGCACATTCCTGACTTAGTTCCTGTGAGAACTAGAATAATCACACCTGCCTAAAGCACTATTGTGACTTCACTGAGCAGGGTTTTTCATAAATCAGTTCGGTGGTTAATTGCCTCTGCATGGTTTTTAATCTCAGTTTCTCCATGTTGCCTTCCAACTGCCACATATCACTTATTAGATCACAGCAATTTTTCTTTTATAATTTTCTGTGTAGGTGCTTACAGACTGATTGTTCCTGGATCTCCCACAGAGACAATTAAATAGGCTGAGCTTTTGTCTTTTGCTGTGTGGTAGAGTTTTTATTCCTTTACATTGTTGAGAATCTTTTCTGAACAGTCCTCAGTTTTTCTACATTCCTGAATTCTGGAAGAAAGATCAGGTTCCACCAGGAATCAGACTGTACTATGTACACAAGTGAAATTATTTTTCTTCTCCTTCATGTTTCTCTCTTCTTAATATTATATTGGTTCTTTTAGTCTCAAGATCACATCAGAGGTGATAATCATCCAAATCTTTTCTGGATTCACTGTTGCCAAAGGTGCCATCCATAATGTTGCCTACTTCCCTCTAACGCTCCTTACCTGAGTGAAATCCATGCACATTATCCCTAAGGGCATACTGTTGAACATACCATTTATGGTAAAACACCTCTACAGTCAACAGTAAATGAGGTGTACAAAATTATTTCCATCTAAAAGTGTCTCCTACTGGCTCAATGTAGCAAGAAAGGCTCCCTTTTGCCACTTCAGCAAAATTGCTGCTGGTAGGATAGAGGAGTTCTGTTTTACATATCTTTTATCTGCTGCATCGTGCAAGTGCAGACAGCTGAGGAATATATTCACTCAGTAGTGAAATCTGCTTGGCATCTGGCCATCCGTGGGCAGACAGGGTGATATTCCCTTTCCAGGTGGTCCATTGTTAGAAAATGAATGAAGTAATGTAAATGAAAAGAATCAACCTGAACTTTCTCCTTCCCAAATTTAAGCTGAACTCCAGAGATGTGCTGAAGCTGGAAGCTGTTCAGTTGAGCTTATTGTCTGTTTTGCAGCTGCCTCAGCATGTACAGGTTCCAGCTGGGACCAACAGAGAATCACTGAAATGTTGTCAGGAATGCTGATCCAGGAGGCTCTCTGTCCTGACCTGAAGTTCATATACTCTCATGAGAGCTCCTGTTTTCAAGAGATTTTCAGCCTGCTTTGCAGGCCACAAAGACAGTGAAGAAAGACTCAGACTTTGGTGAACTTGTATAAACTTATAGTTAACAAACTGTCGGAGTGGACAGCTGCTGCAGGCAGGATCCTTATTCTTCCAGCCAAATCATAAGTAAAGCTGCTCTTGGCTGAAAAGGGAATTGCTTTGTCTGCTTGATGTTGTGTCCTGAATTTCTGTACCCAAGCATTACAGTGAATAAGAAGGGAAATAAAGTAAGAAGGGAAATAAGAAGGTAAGAAGGGAAATAAGATGATAACAATTTATCTCTTCTCTTTTTTTTCCCATCAAAGATCACTGAGAAAAAAAACCTTGCCTATCACAAAAGCAACCAGAACTTTTCCGTTTGGACAGTGAGACTCGGGTGTGGATTATAAAAATCTGCATACTCTAGAGTTACATGTACACACAGAGACTCAATGCTGAGGGCCAAAAGTTGGTGAAAGCATACAGGATTCCAGTAGCTGCCCTCCTGTTACACTCTACCCTGTGTTTACAGAGGATAATGCTACCAATGCTATCTATACCTATTCTTTGTGTTGGGAAAGTGTTACCACTTCCAATGAATGGCTTTCTAATGGTTCACGTGTAGCATGCTGTGCTGGAGAAAGAGATAAAATGTGTAGAATTAGTTCTTGCTTTACGTTAAAGTTGCAAACCCTCCACTCAACATCCTTGATCAGCCAGAGCTTCCTGTGAAATCACTATAGCCAGCGACTTCCCGTGTTTTGCCCAGTATTTCTGGTGGACCCCGAAAGACGCCAGTTCCAGGCACGCTATGCCTTTAACCTGTTTGGTGCATGTCATTTTGATCCACTTCAAATTCGGTAATTAGCGCCCAGGCTTGTCCGTACAAGCCAGCCCTGCGGAGGAGCCTTTCGGGGCGCCGTCCCGCACCGAGCGCCGCGCTGCCCTGCCCTGCCCTGCTCTGCCCGGCTGCCGGGGACTCCGCTCGGCCTCCCTGCCCCGGGGCTCCCCGCACAGCCCCGGCTCTGCCCTGCCCTGCCCGGCTGCCGGGGACTCCGCTCGGCCTCCCTGCCCCGGGGCTCCCCGCGCAGCCCGGCGAAGGCAGCCCGCTCGCCCTGCTGCTATGGCAACGGGCCGGAATGCCTCCGGCTCAGCCATCCCGGTCTCCGCTCCGAAGCGCCCGCTCTGCAGACAGCTCCATTGTCTGTCGGACAGTTGTCTTTCCATCGGCTTCCAGCGAAATAGCCTCTTCCCGAAGACAAAAGGCTCGGCACAAACAGACTAAACAGGGCTAAAAGTCTGAAGTGGAACAAAAAATCCCCTTGAGTTATGTTTTAACTATAGGGGAGAGAGGAGAAAAATAATTCTGGCTTCTACTAAGTGATAGTTGGTGAAGGAGGAGAGGGGTCATAATTAGGTTTTGTTGGGATTTGGTAATTGCTTCCTGATGCATCCTGAAACTATTCACAAGGAGACTGGCTCACCCACAGGACTGTGGCATGGTTTCTATCCCTGCACAGTCAGGCTGCTGCCATCTGACAACTGTTCAGATCATGTGATGAGAAATCTGAGTTTCAGTTTGCTTTATGGGTGAACCAGTTTTCCTATCCAAAATCATCAGCAGAGTTTACCCCAAGAAACAGTTTTGTTTAGATCCAGCTCAGAGAGCTCAAGCACGGATTTGCCATGAGTTGATAGATAGTTTGTTTTCCAGAGTTGCCCCCTTATGTTGTGGTGCAGTGATGATAGGGCAATTTAGGGGGGAGGATACTGCTGACTTAGTAAATACAGGATTTAATCTTGCAAGCCGTCAGCATTTCTAGACTATTAAAATTCTGGTTCAAATAAACACACTCCCAGTACATTCTCTTGTCTCAAGCAGAAACGTGCTTTCATTAAGTCAGTGTGAGGGCAGAATTCTCCTTCATGACTTCAGGTGCTCATATGTGTGTTTCTGAACAAAGCCATTCCACGTGAGAAGTTAAATTCAAACCTTTCCATAGGGTGCATATCCTTGTCCACATGACTGGCCTTTTTGTTTCCACCATTTGACCTTGATGTGACCTAGATGAGTGGTACAAATCTGCAAACTGGAGAGATTCAGTGCAAAAGATCAGAATACATTACATTCCTAAATCCTTTAGATATTTCTTCTAGACTCACTAACCCAGTGGAAGTCCACTGGTGGTACTTTCTCATCTGACAGCTATTTCTGATAGTTTATCTACGTAGTTTGTCCATCATATCCAAATAGACCAGTGAGCAAAAAATATTACGCCTACCCCCTTTTTCATAACGTACTGAAATAATTCTGCAGCATTATCTCATGAAGAAAAAAAATCTCTTTTTCTAGGAGGCGATCAGCTTAGTTCTTGAAATATTAGAATAGATTGCTCACCAGTGAACTGAGCAGTCATTCTTGCCCAAAGCAATGTTGTTCTTAGGTAACTGTTGTTAACTTTCCTCCACAAGTCAGTGCCACTATGTAAGATACTGTTTTGGGGTATTTTAATTATCTGTTAAGTGTTGCCCATTTATTTCTTGAATGTTCATTTGATCTTTTGGTAGGAATACATTAAAAATACATATTTTATAATCTGAGTACCTGTTGTTTAAGCTGAATAAAGTCTTCATTTTATTATCCCATGTTCCTTATTTCTCTAATCCCTGTTGTTTTTCTTTGGGCAGAACTCGGTTCTTTCAGGACTCTTCTGCAAAATCTCACATGGCCCTTCAAAAAGCTGAGCTTTGTTTACAGGGCACAGCAGCTGTGGGGGCCCTGTTGTTTTCTTTCACATTGGTCACATTCTGTGCTCAGCTCTTGTCTCTCTGCCGCCACCAAACCAGCTACGCAGTTTGGTGATAGAGGCAGTGAGGTTTCCTATCTCCCTGTCCATCCCTTTTCTTTTTTTCCTCCCTAATCTTGTCCGGTACCCTGAAGAAATCTGTTAGGTCTCTTGCACATTTCAGGAATGCAAAAGTCTATTTCCACTTAGCTTTCTGTGGTGTATTTTGTACAGGGATTGTCCTGACACTATCAGAGCTCCACTCTATCCAGCCCTTGTACCCTGCCTAATTTCTAGTTCTGGTACCTCAGGACAGAAATTTTCAGGATTCCGGTTTTCTCTCCGCTCTGCATTCCCATCAAAGGAATGGTGACCATCTTTTGGGGATAAAATAGGACACACACCTAAGACTACGTGGTGATGAGGGTTGCTAAAATGTAACAATTAGAAAAGTAATCAGCATGTCTGAGAAGTTATTCAGGACTAGCATATGGAAATTTGGACCTTGTGTAGTCTGTATTTTGCCCCCAGCCAGAACTGTAGCTTGGACACAAGATGCCTGTTAAAGATGGAAAGACGGGAGGTTGCAATCAGCACAGAGAAAGGAAGTAGAGGTTTCTTCTTCACTTCTCACCAGAGTACTGTGATAACATAATGAGTTACGTATTTCCATTCTTTGCCTGTGGGTCTCTTTTGCTCCAACTCTCACACTTCACAGAAGCCAATGCTTTTCTGTTCACTGTAATCACACCAGCATGGTCTAAGGGAGGGAGGAAGAAATTGCTTGTTGGATCGTTTCTGTTTGGCTCCTTCTGTGGAGTGACCCTAAATAACCCTGTGTACCGTGGTGGCCATACATACACACACACACACAAAGGAAAAACAAAACTCAAAATGACATAAGATAGGCAACAGCCCAGTATTTGGTTCTGTTGATTTCCTGCAATTGTGAATAGCTGCACAACAGCTGGGGTTTTATGGTGGGAGCCTGGACTGGTTGTGCTAAGGGATTCTCTGGCCTGGAACAGATGAGTATGGAGAAGGGGGAATGGCCTCATCAATCACAGTGATATATTGTTAAACAAGCCACTCTGTCATAGCAGCCTCCCAGGCTGGGCAACAGCTGCCTTGAGGTTGGTGATGACATGGTGATAACACCATGGGATGATTACAAGACTCTCAGATTTGGACAGAGGGCTGTGTAGCAGGACCATTAATTAAAATGTATTTGGATGAACAAGCTGACAAGTTTTCTGTCTTCCACCCTCCTTGGGAGTCCTTTTGTTATACATATACAGTGGGTGAGCTGGCTCAACTCTGTTAATTTCCAAAGTTGGCTGAAGTTGTTGATGGTACAGTTGTGCTCGTCAGGCTGGCAGGGCAGGCATGAACTCGGACATTACAGCCATGTTTTTCTAAACTTTCCAAAGCAACCCCTGTAGCATCACTTTTTTTTGGATGGGCGAAAACTGAGATCAGTGTCATTGTAAAAGAGGCTGAAGTTAGGTTACCTGTAGCGGGAATATTTCTTCTTACTATGTCCTGTCTCTAAATTGTCTTGCTCAGCGTATGTCCAAAGGCTTCAAGAGATGAAAGCCAGCAATGCAGCATCCTAACTAAATTCTGTAACCAGCTTAGCAGCAGCCCAATGTGAATTTCAAAGACAATAACAGAATAATAACCAAATAAAGTGGTACTTGTCTGACTGTAACAAGCATGTTTCAGTATCTGTTGCTGCAAGCACTTGCTTTCCAAGGTCTTGGTAAGCCTTTTTCACTTGCTTCCGATATTTTTTGGTGCAATCCTTCTTGCCTGTAAATAATGTGGACAGTACCCTGTTTCTCAGCCTCCTCAGGAGGAACAAAGAGGAAAAAGCAACAGCCCAGCATTTCTCCTTGCAGTTCACAGCCAGTCTGGTATGTAAGCATTGGGACTTAGTTGTTTGCTCCAGTTTCTCCACCTTTCTCTTTGTTCTCATCAAGATACACCTGCTTGCAACAGCCAGTGCACAAAGAACTACCATGACACGCCTAAGTTAAGTTTTGCTCAGCCAAGGGCCACAGCCTCTACTCTCTCCAAGTATTTTATTCCCTACGGGAGCTTCCTTGCTTATTCCATTTATCCTGTATGGTTCCTAGAAAGCCCACAAGCTTTCACATGATTTACGACAGCCTGTTTATCAAACACACATGGCAGCAGCCATTAACACATCCCATTACATCAGTATTTTTGCTTTGCTACAGAAAGAAAATTTGTGGAGCAGAGGCCATAAATGGCTAGCTGAAGGTCACTTAGACAATCACATGGTTCAGATTAGCACCTAAGACTTTTGCAGCCCATTCCTGTGTCATATCCTTTGCATCATCCTGCTTCTCAACCTCAAATATTTTTTGTTGAGGGTGGGGGTGTTGTGCTGGCAGGTGCATCTTCAGTGATATCTGTGTGGGTCAGGCATGAACCACAGTGCATGTAGATCAGACTAAATAAAAATTAAAAATTCAGATACACATGGCTTTGTTTTAGCTCCTCTCGCCTTTGCATTGAGCACTTCACCTGTTAGCTCATAAAACTTTCCTGTAGCCTGGAGCTCATATATGCTTTGAGTCAAGAAGAACTGGCCAAACTGGCTACTCTCATGCAGTTACATGGTCTTTCCATTTTAAACAGAAAATGTTTGCAAACAGAAAATGTTTGCAAACAGGGGCAAAAAGTATTAGCACTGGGCAAAAGCTGAGCAGTACTATCTTCCATAATTTATAGCTGTGTATCAGCTGTGTTGTCTATGAAACACGTAAGTCTTTACAGTTCGCTGGGTAACTAAATTATTAAAATACGTAACTGAAATTGAAGTTTCCACAGAATCTTACATTAGAAATTTCTAAATGGGTCTTTGGGTTTTGTTGGTTTTTTGGTGGTTTTTTTTTTAATGTCAACAGTGACATATCTTGTAAATCATTTTGATATTGCCCAGGGTAAAGGTAGTGTATAAATATGAGATCACCTCTTGACCGGATGACCTGAGATATGCAGACATATCTGGCAGACAGGATGTGCGCTGCTGATTTGGTATGATATACTTAATCCTGGGAAATGCCTTGGGCTCAGGAATGAGGAAGTTAGTGCTACTATTTTTAAATGTTGTGAGGAGCCAGAAGTGTTTGCAGTAGTGCATTTTGAAGATGTAAAATATCCTATCTCTTTCTAAATGATGTGCACTGTTTATTTTTGTAAGCAGTGGATTGAGCACTGTTACAGGCTTATTCAACATCCCTGTGTACTGACTTCTCTTTTTGCTAAAGAGTCAGCACAAGACTGAACAGATATTTGGGGTGACAGTAGCTTCAGCCATGCACAGACTGCCCACCTAGGAATCAGAGATCAACCAGTTATTTTGCATTGACTACCAAGTTGTCATCAGCTGATGTTACCATTTGTGGTCACTATCAGTACAGTTTCTGAACTGATGGACTGGCAGTGTTTCAGACACTTAACACACATGATGGTCTCCTGCCTTGGGTTTTCCTATGTCTGTGGGAACATTTCTCACGTTTATTCAGCAGGGCCAGACCCACACTTATGCAGTACTGGCCATTTGAATCCATAACTCCATACATGAGACCACTGTGTGTTGCTTTGCAGTCAAAGGTTATGCTGCTCAATGGAACCCCAGATTCTGAGTGGATCCAGAGGCTGGCACATTTCCACCTGCAGTTTAGCACTGCAAATGCCAGGCTTGTTCCATGTGGTGTTACCTCAAGCACTCAAGACAAAACTAACAAGGTCTCCAAACCTCTGTATCTTGTTACTGGTCCATCATATATTGCTTGAAAAATTACGGCATAATGAAGTAACGTATTGTCTGTGTATGAGAGGTTTATGTAATTGCCTTTTGCAAAATAGAGCTTATTCAGTGCATCAGCTCCTCCAAGATGGAGTGGGATTGTCTTTGCATTTATAGGGTTGGCTGCAGATTTATTCTGCTTGCCAAGTACCAACTTCCTGAAGCATCCTGGCCTTGCAGAAGCATTTCTCTTTCCTTATTCACTCTCAGAATATTTCTTCATGAGGTCTCATGTCAGTGGCAGTTCCACTATTGAAGGTTATGTTTTATGTACTGTGGATTAAAATCAGAGAGGGAGGCAGACATCTGAGGGGAGAAGCAAAGTCCAAAGTACACTGAGGAAAACTGACTTAATTTATCTTTGCCAAAGTACTTTTAAAGGAACCAGTTTTGAAAAATGTCATGCATGTCATTGTTCTTCTCATTTGCTCTTTGTTCTCCTTTTGGATGAATGATGAAGTAGCATGGTTCATTCTTCTGCAGAGAATCTCTCATTCTCTTATTGATTTCTCTACTGAAACGGGTTCAGCTTTGTGTTTTCCAGCTTTGCTCTGTCCCTCCACACACAGGCTTTGCCTTGCTTGCCCAAACTGGGAGTGTAAATACTCCCGTGGTAGTAATAATGACTAAGTCTAGGGTGTAGTCGCTGTCTTGGTAACCTCTGGGCTGTGCACACCTTGTTGAGAGCACAGTTAGATGACTTAGTGGTAAAAATATGTCAGTCGTATCTATGCCATGTCTTCAGGTGCTTTGTAATGAATCATGTGGGTATGCTTACTTGCTGAGACGTTTCCTTTATGAATGTACCTATTTGTTTAACCTATTCTCAGGTAGAAGAAGGCGGTTTTGATAGTTTCTCCACTGCTTTTGTGAGATCTGTTCACAACTTGGCTCAAATCATAAACAAATAGTATTACATCACATGTAGCATGTTACTTCTTTGAACAGGCATAGTCTTGTCTAAATCTTGTAAAAATCTTGGACACTTCTTCCAATTATATCAGTGTTAATGTACCACCTTCTGGCCAGCTAATGGAAACACATGAACTGATCTTCAGGACGTTTCTAAACCTGTGACTCTCAAATGAGCTAAATCAAAAAGCCTTTTTTTCTGTAATAGTTCTGGGACCCATTCACTACTGTTGTGTTATGCATAAGAGAACTCCACTGTTTTAAGTATGTTAAGAGAATAAAAAGTGTTTACTTCAATTTCTTTTTAGAGTAGCCCTCTTTACTGAAAAAAAAAAAAGACAAAGCAAGCTGTGTTTAAGTGATAAGCAGTGCTTTTACTTAGAGTACCAAATGTTTCTAGCTATGACTAGGAGAATTTTGTCCCTTTTAAAAAGTTATTGCTTTTAACTTACTGACGCATAATTCTTGCCTGATGTGAAGACCTAACGGTTTCTTCAAGACACTAACAACCTTGCCCATTACTTGCAGGAACTATGTCTAATTTGGAGTCTACTGTTCAAATGATGAATTGGTATTAATTTGAGACACAGGCACTTACATTTCAAAGCTATTTATCTCTCTTTGCTGCAATGTTCTGGTGATTTTTGGATAGGTTGTATGCTTGTTCTTGGCCGTAATTCTGTCTAAGAATATTAGTACACTAACTTCTAAGTGTTCACAGGCTAAAAACTGTAGTGTAGTCTGGAAAGAACATTTTCTGAATATGGATATCTGCTGCACAAATCTAATTTCTCAGTTTTGTGCACAATGTGTTACAGATGCTTGGTTTTGTCTTAAGACTAGCCAGGTCCATTCTGATTGCTCAGGACATTGCACAGTACAGACTGCCGAACATGTAAGGAACTTTTACAAAACTGTAGTTGCAGCCAAGCTCTGTACGAGGAAAAGGGCAGTTCGCTGTATACAGACTATGAATTGCTGAATTTTTTTTTCCAGTTATTCCATACCATATCTGAAATGTTCGTGGTATGGAATTTTTATTATGAACCAGAGTTTTAAGTACTCAATGAACATAACACAATAAAAATATTGAGTATTTTTAAATTAAATCACGCAAGAAAGTTCTGCGTTGCAAACTAATTTTGTTATCTTGAACATTTTCTTTACTCAAGGAAGAGTGAAAGGGCTCTGATTGAATTAATTAGTTTCTCCAGTTGAATAAACAGAGAAGAGGAAAATGATTGATAGCTACATACATAGCTGGTTGCAATGAGACTTACAGCTGCAACTACCACTGTTCTGGTAGTCTAAAACCAATGTCTTAACTGTTAGTTCAGTCTGGTTTGTTGGGAAGATGCTCTGTTCCTTCTCCAAGCATCAAGGGGTGGCATGAATGGAGGAGACACGAAGCAAATAATTCCGCTGAATAAAGTGCTGTAAACACAAATGCCTGAAATACAGTAGTCCTGCCTTCCGATAAACACAGACTTTTGTGTAGATAGATAATTGTAAGAATAAGTAAAAACAGCCATGGAAAAAGTCAACAAAAACTTCTAGGATCCTTTAGGGTAGTACATAGAGGAATGTCCTTTTCAACAGGTTTCTTGCAGCATGAGGGCTGCTGCAACCTAGCTGTGAGGGTTGAGTCATCATTTTCTTGTATTTCATCTTCGGTTTAGTATCTGCACAATGGCTTACATTTGAAATGGGATATAGCAGTTCTTACAGAGACTCATGGGGATAAATTAATTGAACCTAGATAAAATTAATTGTGTTTTAAATAGGTCTGGAAGCTCTGTGATATAACTTCTTTGTAGCTTCAGATGATTTAACTTCTTTTGACAATTAAACTTCTTTTGGGACTTGTGATGAATTTGCAGTAGTTAACCAAGCAACAGGCATTGTATTTAAGTAGTCACTAAGCCACTGCTGAGAACAGTCTTTGTGGTACTACTGTAGTACAGATTTGGGATACAGCTACACTAGGTTTAAGCAAGCCAGTGATTTATGTGGCCTAAATTTAGACAATTGAGTTCAAAGAGATGTA
Organism: Grantiella picta; assembly: GCA_013397955.1. Classification (NCBI taxonomy): domain Eukaryota; kingdom Metazoa; phylum Chordata; class Aves; order Passeriformes; family Meliphagidae; genus Grantiella; species Grantiella picta. The sequence continues at coordinate 154,151 of VZRM01001225.1, forward strand.
GTGATTTGGCAGAATATGATGAATTGAAAAGTTAATTAAGGATGAATCAATTCAACATGACCCAAGAAGTCGGTCAAGTGGGAGGAGAAGGAATAAGAGAAGGAATCACAGAGATCAGATCTGTGACTTCCGTCTTTCATCTTTCAGCATCTCCTGCTAGTTACGTTGTGGTGATTTTGAAATGTCTCTTAGCTGTGCCATAAAATGTAACTTCTGTACTAACAGTTCAGCATGCTGGAGAACTAAATTGCTGTTTAAGTTTTGTATATGGTATGTACAGCAGCAAGAGCAGAGGGTATGGACTGTGTGAGCAGTCAGCTCTTCTACATGCCTAAACTCGCAGAGACACTCAGAAGTCTGAGGAATTCTTACGTATCAGTCTTGCAACCTGTTGGGTGCTGGTGGTCAAGAGGTTTGGCATTTTCCAGCCGTTCTCCATTATTGTTTTGAAAAGAGGCAAGGTGGATGCCTCTTCTTCTGTCTCCAAAATCTGTTCTGAAGCTCATGGGAAGAAAGTGTCCTGCAAGGTTGTGGGAGTACATGTCTAGGTATTTCCTTGATGTTACCACACACTAATTGACAGCAAAGATACCTAGGAAGCATGTAGAGATTATAATGCTGTCCTCACAGGGATTTCTCCTGTGCAAAATAAGCAGGTAGTACCCTCCTGTTGACAGGAAGTCTTCTGTGCTTTGAGCTGTATGTTCTTGCAACTTGTTTTCTGTGGCACTTTTCTACTGTATGTTTATGCTGGTGTCTGCAGCGGTAACAGATTTGACCTTCTACCATTAAGAGAACTGTGATAAAAGGAAAGCTTACAAAAACAGGCCTGGCTTCATAGCGTGTACTAAACTTGAAAGTCTTTTCAAGTGCATAGATGCAACAGAACTATTAATTGAGCCAGTTAATAGCTTTATATCCACCTCTGTGATATCCACATACACTGTGTTCTGTGAAAGTCCCAGAAATGCGCTGAATACTGAGGTAAAGCGGAATAATTAGTGTTCCATATGTAACCCTTTTATAGTCAGAAATTAGAAAAAATTGGGAAGAGAACCAGAAGCTGTGGTCCGATTGATAGTGATGAAGTATTTTCCCAGAGCCACATAATAGGTTGGTGTCAAGGCTGAAAATATGAGTCCACTTCAAAGTGATGGCCCACTCATTTTAAATATCTTTTAAATTACACCATCTGTCTTGGTAAGATCAGAAACATGACAGACTGCCCCTCAGAAAAGTGCACTGAAACAGTTGTATTGGCTTGCATATGGAAAGGAAATGCAAGAAAATTACCAGGTATGGATGTCACAGAAGCTATGTGAAAGTAGAACCTTTGTCATAAAGACATAACTGCACAACACCCTAGTCCTTCATTTCTTCCAGATTCTGACTATCTGCATTTTCTGCTTTTCTATCGTTGCTTATACAGAGACACCATAGGTTTTGTTTCTGGCATCCTCCTGACCTGGCTGATCTGTAAAGGCCAAGTCTGTATACCAGTGTCTGGTGGACTTTATGTAGATTATTTTCCTACCAAGAGCCCTGGAAGAGATCCAGCTATGCCAACAGAAATCTTAGCAGTGCTTGCTTTGTTTGAGGGACTGGTGTAGGCTACATCAGAGAAGTGAGCACCCCTTTGGAAGGTATGACATGTTAAGAATATGCCTGTAGTTCAGACTAAAGTTCAAAGAGCTATCTGAATTAAATTGAAATTAATGTATTCAGGTAACAGGAACAGCCATGCCTTGAAGCTCTGAGCTAATTTCTCTCAAGAGGCAAAATAGTTGAGAACTCAGAAATTTGAAAACCCAGGCATTTGCTCAGATCCACTTCTGAAAGTTATTTACCTTTTTTTCTCTTTTTTGAAAGGTATGTAATACCCTCAGATCTTCTTCCTACTTCTGTGGCACAGTTTTGATCACAAACACTTTGCAGTGTCAATGTCCTTTAGCAGTTGGATGGCTGCCTTCCCCCCAGGCACAAGTAACATGATACTACTTGGTGGTTTTGGCCAAAGTAGTCATGGTTTAGCCAATAGAAAAATGAAAAGATGATACAATAAAGAGAACCAAAACCTTCTTTCCTTGTCATGTGAGTCACAAGAAGCCAACCACAATGAGAGGTTCTGCACCCATTACAACAATGATGTTCTCCAGTTTGTCATACTGAAATGATTAACCATTTTGCTACTGAACACTTGCAAAGACAGCAAGACAGACTTCAAGAGGCCTGTGGGTGAAAAATAAACTTATGGTGCAATTTGGCCCTCTATTGCTGACTGGGGACCTTAGTGTCCAAATTATTTAATGGCCTGGTAATGCAGGTCAGGCATGCATGCAGGAAGGTGTGGCCAGTGCTGGTTGCCAGCACCACTTAGATGAGAGAATGAATGCAGAGTTGCAGAGTTGTGTGGGTAGCCCGAGGCTGTTCAACCCACAGCTCACATTGCTGGTGTCACTGGGAAAGGAGACCAAGCTGCTGTCCCCTTCAGCTCCTGTGTTTTGCTGGCTGGAGCTACCTCTCACGTTGGAATCTGGCATCGTCAGGCAACTAAAAGATGTTTTAATTTATCGAAGTAATTTGTTTAGGAAAGCAAAACACTAAACTATGTCCCTGAGTGCCACATCTACACATTTTGATTTGATTTATAGGAAGGAATTTTGAAAACAGGTACAAAAGCAAGAAGTTCATCTAGGGACTTGCTTCCTTAAATATCATCTCCCAGACCTGTTAGGGTGCTGCCAAATTGAAGGACCTGTGCATTTTAAACATTAGCACCCATGTTCAGGAACTTATCAGTAAGTCAAGAAGGGAAAAATCTGAAGTAATTGTCTAAGCCATCTTCTAACAATATCAAATTTTTTAACCGTGCTATATTTGCCTTTGCAGCAGAGGTGCCAATATTTCTCTTGGAATGCACACACTATTTCATTTAGTTCTCAGTCATTTTCTTGGGATGCTTAGCTGCATTAATATATTGGTATATTCATCTTCCTGGCTTAGTCATTCTCTTACAGACAAAGCTAAAAACCTGTAATTTCTAGAATCACTTCTGTATTCTTCAAACATTTCTAAATCTGACTATATGACTCTTTGGCAGCAGTAGAATGTACTTTTGATTTTATTTTGGGAAAGAAAGATTATACAATTTCCCAGATTTGACACTTCCACATACCAAATCAAGTAACAATTTATTGATTTTTTTCCTAGAAAATAAAATTATGCAATTATTACATATATGAAACTATAATCTCATAAAAATTCTGCTGTATTTCTAGGCATCTGGATCAAAGAAAGCAATACATCTAGCAAAACTTGTTCAGCTTAGAAAGCAATTTTTCAGGTGATTTCTGTGTGGTTTTCACATGAATTTTCAAGGAAGTCTTCTCATCTGGCGTTCAAACTTACCAGAGGTTTTAATATTTTATTTGTGGAATCACATTTGGTTTCTGCAGTTCAAAAATTCAGATACAGGAAGAGAGGAAGTTAAATTTGCAGGCAGAGAAGAGGTGGACTGCTCTTGAGCAACCCTGATCTTCCAGACACTGGAATTTTAGAAGTCCTGAAAGAAAAAGGCAATGTTTTCCCAGAAATACTATAAAAACATTGTTTCCATGGGCTACATGCTTGAAGACCAAAGTCCAGGAAAGACATGAGACAGCATAGAAGATAATGGTGTGGACTGAGGATCAGGACAATGTCAGAGTATTCTTGGTGGGTTTTTTATTCCTTTCTCACTCAGGGTATGGTTGTGGATAATAGTTGGGTTGTTGCTTTTTCCCTCCTAATCTATTCATAGCTTTGTGGCAATACTTAGCAGATAAAGAATCCACTACTGCACCTGCTGATGTGATCAGTAGCAGGGGCTACAGACAGGCACTGTGCAAAGCTGGGAGTGAGGTGGTAGAGAAGAAAATATGAGAAAGTGAGACAGTGGCACTTCTTTTCAAACACACTTTGCAACGCATGGGGTATTAGTTTGAAAACAAACAAGTGGGAGATCGCAAGTCAGGATTAAAATTTAAAAGAAAATTTTTTTTTAAAAGTGCAATAATACAAGGAAAAGCATTGACAAAGTCAGATACAACCTGACACCCGGTTAGGGTGGTGGTAGCAGTCTAAATGAAGTAGTTCATTTGAAGCAGTGATCCTGTGGAAGGTCTGGTCTCCACCTGAAGGTCCAGGGGTAGCTCTCATCCTCTGAGAACCCAGTAGACAGGACTGACTCGGGCAGTTCCAAGGCCAGGTTATATCCAGGGGGGAATGCTTTGCTCCTCCCTCCTGGGTGGAGCCTCTCACAATAGGATGAGATAATTCCATGAGTCGTGGTTGGTTCTTGATGGCCCATTGTCTGTTATCAGGGGTGAGTCATAGCAGGAGATAACAGCTAATGCCCCACAGCTGGTGGTGATAGAATACTAAATACATCTATATTGTAACTTAGGACACATGGCTAGTTTGTAAAAGCTATCTGTTCTCGTTATTGCCTTGTATTACTGTGGCTTGAAAAACAAATTGCCATCATTCAGCTTCCTATATAATTCTAAATTGTAATTACCCTTGAACTTGGATGATGTGTTTCGTCCTTAGATTATAAGGTTGGGTAAATTTACATGCGGCTGGAATGAGAGACCCAGAACATCAAGTTAGCCAAGAAATGCGCTCGTGGCAGCATTTTGGCTAGCAAGAATATTCCCTATTTCATATTCTAAATGGTAACTGAAATAAAAATTCAAATTGTCTATTACGGTTGAGGCAGAATGGAAATCACGCTCATCTTTTTTGGGAACTGGTGGCAATTTAAATAATGACTTTAAATAGTTTGTTGTTGTTACTGTAAAATATGCTCGAATCACAGGTGTGCAGCTGTACCATAGCGCTACATTTTACACTTACTTTTCACTTGTACTGAAGAACAGTGACGTATTTTAAATTTGAGATGTCTGTGTCTAGGAGAAGCAAAAAGCACAAATACAGCCAGCACTGCTGTATCATGTAGAGCAAACCTGTGGTGCAGCTACAGAGTATAATTTCATGCTGGCTGCTCATTTTTAGGAGCACTCTCATTCATTAGCCCCATGGGAAGAAAATGGGAAGAAAATAATTAAATTTCTGAACACTGAGAATTTGTGCTTATTTTGGAAAACACCTTATTACCAGTGCAGCAATCCTGGGAAGAGCTGGGACTGAAATAGCACAGTGTGATACAGATTTCTGCAAAGTGTCTTGGCAGAGCCTGGCACTTGGAAAATAGCAGTCAAAGGTGCCATGTCCTGAGAGAGGATGAGGAAAGCTTCCACAACACAAGTAAAAAATATGTTTTTCCTTATCTTAACATACATTCCTAGATCACAGCTTTTCCGAGAGATCTTTCAGAGACATCCAAGGACTGTCAGGCTCTTGCACACTGGGTAAGACAAAGAGTCTCTTTACTGAACTCATCCTGGGCAAAAGTCCCACCCAGCCACCTTTTACAGTGTTGACACCATACTCCACATGCTTTTGTGGTAACAGCAAGTTCACAGACTAGTGTGTGGGGACAGACTGAAGATGTGCTCTCCCTCAGCGTTCATTCCTCTTCCTACTGGATTCTTCTTAGAGCAGAGGGTATGGGGACAGAATAGGGAAAAAATTCTAACAAGAGTGAGGGAACACTCCAGGCAAATAACAGAAGATAACTGTAGAGAAGAAATGCATCCTCAAAGTTTAGAGAGAGAAGTCTTAAAAAACCACCATCACACATGGTTTCTCCTTTAGGTCATTATGTTGGGATGAGATCAGTACAATCATTGCAATAATTCCTTTAGTATTTCTTTCTGGATTCATTTTCTGTGTTCAGCTATCTACTTTTTCATTAATTCTTGTCAGGCTCTTCAGCATTTTAGCCAGGTCTTTTGACTGTCTTATTCTTGCCCAACATATGAATAGGCCTTCCTTGAGCATGCAGACTGTGGGGTTTTTTTTTTGTGGAGAGAACTAGGTAACTTCAGAATAATTAGCTGACATTTCCTCCCCTCCCCTCTTTTTTTAAAGACAATTCCTCGTCTCTCCAGGAAGATGAAGAGATAGATATGGAGGCTGTCAACTGGCAGCTGACCAACACCTCCATGAATGGCCATTCATCTACCCCAACCACAGTTCGCTTCCCCAGCTGGGTGACTTTTGATGACGATGAAGTCAGTTTTTCACCACAGAGCCTTTCTCCCTTGAAAACAGATACCCCACCTGCAGAAACACAGGCTCCAGATGTTAACTTTAATCTCACTATATCCTTGAAGAAAAGAGAACGTCCTAAAAGCACATTGGGAGACCTCTCCAAAATTCAAAAACTAGATCTCTCCTCCTTAACCAAATTGCCTTCTGTTGAAACCCCACCTTGGAGTGCTACTAATCCATTTCTGGATGAATCTCTTCGAGATGTCCAACCCTCACCCATCAATCCATTCAGCTCGTTCTTTGAGGAGCGAGAGAGGCGTTCCAAAAGCTCTTCTGTCTCCAGTGCTCCAGGGAAAAGCCAAAGAGACTCGCTCATCATTCTCCATCAAGAGCCTGATACCATCAGTTTCCATGAGACAGACAAAACTGTAACCCACACAGATGCTGTAGAGCAGCTCAGACAGCTCCAGATCGGAGACCCAGATCGTGTGAGCAGTCCTACCTTGCCTGATGATGACCCCATGATGCCATATGATCTGGATGCAGCTTTATTTAACCTGACACCAGCTCAGCCTAAGGATGGATGGCCAATGATGCTCAGGATCCCAGAGAAGAAGAACATCATGTCATCCAGGCACTGGGGACCAATATATGTCAAGCTGACCAAGAGTGGATGCATACAGCTTTTTTATGAGAAAGGATTAGAGAAGCCTTTCCGGGAACTCAAACTTGAAATCAATCATGAGATTTCAGAGCGCAAACTCCAGAATTACGATGAGAATGGAAGGATACACAGTGTGCGGTTGGATCGCACAACATACAAGGAGAAAAAGAAGTATCAGCCTAAGCCAGCCATTGCACACACAGCAGAGAGAGAGCAAATTATCAAGCTTGGGACTACAGATTATGAAGACTTCCTTAGCTTCATCACTGCTGTGCAAGACACACTGATGAACTTGCCAGCTTCATTAACAGATCTGAGCACAGTGGGACTGAATTATCAAGAAGAAGAAATCACTGTAGATGTCAGGGATGAGTTTCATGGCATCTTGGCCAAGGGAGATAGTGTGATTCTCCAGCACAGTGTGCTGACCCATATCTATGTTCTCAGCTTCCTTTCTGGCCTGGCAGAATGCAGACTGGGCCTTAATGATATCCTGATCAAAGGGAATGAAATAGTTGCAAGGCAGGATATTATGCCCACTACGACCACTAAGTGGATTAAATTATATAGCTGCCGGTTCCATTCGTGTGTGGATGAGGATATGTTTAATAACTCCCGTATTATCCTGTTCAACCCCTTGGATGCCTGCCGGTTTGAACTGATGAGATTCAGGACTGTCTTTGCTGAGAAAACTTTGCCTTTTACTCTGAGGACAGCTGCCAGCATCAATGGTGCTGAGGTGGAGGTACAGAGCTGGCTGATGATGTCCACGGGGTTCTCTTCCAATCATGACCCTTTAACTCAGGTCCCTTGTGAAAACGTGATGATCCGCTACCCCGTGCCAAATGAGTGGGTGAAGAACTTCCGCAGGGAGAGCGTCCTGGGGGAGAAATCTTTGAAAGCCAAGGTGAACAAGGGAGCCACTTTTGGATCAACCAGTCTGTCTGGTTCTGAGCCAGTAATGAGAGTAACTCTGGGAACTGCCAAATACGAGCATGCCTTTAATTCCATTGTATGGAGGATAAACCGACTGCCTGACAAAAACTCAGGTGAGTGGTGCATACCATCTTTGCAGGAATAAACTGAAACAAGTTACGTATTTTGGAAGATAGGAAATACTGAGTTTAAATGGTGAGAGATACACATCATCCCCTATAGTATACCAAAGGACATAAGTTAGTTGCATGAATCATTTATCTGACCCTTCATTGCAATAGTTTTACATATACTACAAATACAGCTAATGATAAAAACAGTTCTAAGTTTTCTAGATGCAAAAATGTGTGTTTTGTCTCTGCTTGGAGGTATTTAAAAGAGGTGTAGAAGTGGTACTTAGGGACATGGTTTAGTGTACACAAGATCCATCCTAGGTTAATGGTTAGACTTAATGATCTTAAAGATATTTTTCAGTTAAATGGTTCTGTCATTCTCTGATTATGAGACCTAGGCATCAAACATCTTTGTTACTGTTACTGGAAGCAGGGCTTTTTCTGGTAATTTGAAAAGCGAGCCTCTATGCTATGAGGCTGAATGACAGGATCAGATAAATTGCTGTAGTTCAGCATATGTGACACCTTTTCCATGCATTGCCGAGCTTACTGGGCCAGTGCTATCTATTTCAATGCATATGCCACAATTAATGCCTATAAATTATCTGAAATGGGGATTGTGAGAGAGCAGAAGATGTTGCTCAAACATTAAAAAAAAAATAGACATTTACAAACACCAGTTTATGGCTATGTTTCTATAATCAGTGCAGACATGCAATTACAGCTTAAACCTGGACAGAGAATACCAACATGAAATCCAGTTTGTATTTCTCTCCCAACTCTTTGTATTTCTAGTAACATGGTCATAATTAAATATTCAAATAATGTGAGCAAGCTACTGTTCCCTTTGGCCATTGCTTCCAGTCATTCTATTTGCTGCCAGTCATCCATGGTGCATAATAAAACTAGACAAGTCAGGTTTATTTTTATTTATAGTGAATTTTTCTTCTTGACTTCTCTGATCTAGAATAGCTTTTTACAAATTAGATGGACTTTTCAGTATTAATGCTGTAGTAATGCATCTGAGTGACTGGAAGGGTTTCTGTGTTCCCTGAAGGAAAGTTCATTGTGGTACCAGATTTGGCACTCTCTAAGGAGATAGGTTTTTCCTGAGTTTTAGTATCAGCAAAACAGTGATCCAAGTGTCCTAATCTTTTAGATCATGTATCAGCCTGAGGACAATAGTTTACACCATAGGTTACAAATTTGGAGGAATATCACTGACAAAAGGGAAGACTCCATGTAGAGTGAGGCGAAAGAAGACAGAGCTTGGAAACTCGAGAGAAATATAGCAATGAAAAATTAACCTCAGGCTGTTTATGAGCAATAGCATGCTTGTGAGGAAAATCTCAATATGCCATCTGCACAAGCTCTGGGAATGAGATGCTGTTAAATTGGGCCTTCTGTGGTGTCTCGTCTCCAAAGATCTCAGTGTACTGTACAGACATTACAGCTGAGGAAACGAAAGCCCCCAGAGTTTAACACAATCACAGAACATGCCAGTAGCAAACCAGAAGAAGAGGCAAAACTCCTGTCTCTGCTGCCTCCTGCAAGGTGATGCTGCCTTACCCATCACTACTCTGAGGGAGATACTGATCTGTGCCTCTTGTTTCCTTGATCCCACCTTTCCCATTGTGACTCTTTATTGTATATACACTGTGACAGGGAGAAATACAGATTTGTTACTGCTGTTGGACCCCTGCCACAGAGCATCTGTCCATCAGTGTCATCATGCAAAACGCAGGGCAGTTGGTATTTGTTTACATCCTGAGCGGAAGAGAGTGTCCTCACCCTCCGGTCAGATCAGATGTTATTTCAGGGAGAGGAAGAACCTTGGAAGCACTGTCTTGGCCAAGACACATGAGGTATGTGAGAGGGAGGGAATCCCAAAGTGATGACAGGGCAGGCCAAGTGTAGTTTAAACCTGAGCTTGCCCTTCAGGGACTGTTTCTGTTTATTGGTGGTACTTTGTCCTGTAGTTCTCCTTTCTCAAAGTATCGAGGTATGTCTATACCTACAAACAAAGATATATATAAGTGGTACTCAGAAGCATTCATTCCCACTCCTTATATTTGCCTGATGGACCACATATGCTTTGGGTGACACTGATGTGGAATCTGTCTGCCAGCCCTGTGCATGTTTGGCTGTATCCAGCCCTACCCACAAGTCATATAATAACCCTCCTTCACATATTTGCAAAGTCCTTATAAATTATGCAGTTCTCAAGCACTAAATATATGACTACTCCCTTGACTCACACTTTATGCTGTCTTACTGTGATATCTGTAACTCACCTCTAAGAGCACTCTGGCTCTTCTGTAAATATCTGGCCTGCTGATGAACTGCTCTGGTGCCTGGGACTCCAGAGCAGGAGAGAAGTAGTGGCATCACATTGCAGCTGAGGGAAATGCTGCAGGTGACCACAGCCTGCAACTCCACGTGCCTCCAGAGGACACACAATGTGTCCACACCACTTGGGGCACATGCATTGCATGTGCCTGTCTGCCAGCCGTGCTCACATACCTATATAGGCACACATTATGGGAACTTTTATTCATCCAAGGTGTGTGCTGTGACACACAGTCCCTTGCAAACACAATCCCGAACTCCAGAGGTCTGCAGGTAGCCGGCTGGGCCTCCTGTGCTTCGCTCCATTCCACAAATGCAGACTGGTGCAGTCTCTGGGTAGATGTGAAGGGCGTGACCCTCAGCCCTGCCATCCACAGAGAGCACATCCCTAGCAAAGCTCACTGCTTGTGTGCAGGTTGTAGTATCCTAAGCACCCAAATTGCTAAGAATTATTTCAGCAGCTTTGCTGTCTTATCTAAATGTTTTCTTTTTGTGCTTTCTAGTGGGAGGGGGCCCTTTGCACTCTCACCCTAGGAGACAGTGTTATCAGCACTGTCTGTATTATTTTGTAGCCAAAACATGTTGTGACTGAACATTGAAAAGCGTATCGCAAATGAAGGATGGTGCATACTCTGACTATGATTTGACCTAAGGAAAAACTATGGACTGGATTCTACTGAGCACATTGCTGAAATCCTATCCAAAGTAGCTTGGTAAACCTTATTGCCCTTCTCATATTTAAAATTAATACGATCAGAAGAGCTGATAAAGAAAGCTTATTTGCAGGCTGTTTACAGCTCCAGTTGCTGCTGGCTGGGCTTGACATGTTCTTTTTTTCAATCCAGCAGTAGAATACTAGGGAGACGTCCAAACAGACTTGATTGTGGGAAAACACTCTTTCTGTGAAGCAGGGATGTAGCCTCCATGCAGAGTCTTAGATCTGGATTTGAACTTTTCTCTAGTTTGGCTGTGGATCCCAGGCATGCTGCCTGGAATACTTTCTGAAGTAAATTAAGTCTTTTAATCCAAACATGTTGGGACATTTGAGGTGTCAATCATTTGTAACAGATTCCCTCCAATCACAGTAACACATGCATATATATGAACTATATTATCAGATCTTTGATTGTCAGAACAAACTGGTAGTAGCTCAAGGAAACAAGAGGTGCACGACAAAAGCAGTGTGTTGATTTCCTCCTGGTTTTACTAAGAACTGTACCTATACATTAGAGAAAGAGCTCTGAATGAGCCTGTTGAACAGTCTGTAGAGGCTGTGCCTCGTGGGCTTCATACCTAGAACAGTAATGAACACTGATAGGCTAGGTAATTTTTCAATAGCTTCAGTAGAGGAGTTGCTTTCTTATACGTTTACCTTGTTATCCACTGTACTGAGCTGGTTTAAATTAATAACTTCCCCTTTTTTTTTCAACTGTTGTGCATGGTCTTTTCTGTTAACGGGTGCTCCTACTAGAAGAAATTAAATTATTGATAAATTGCCTTGTTAATTGCATTGGTGGGGGAGGGTGTGACCTTTTTTATTCCCTTTGTTTCCCTCTCCTTTTTTTTTTTTCTTTTCTTTTTTTTTTTTTTTAATGAGCCAATGCATATCCACATTTAGGCGTGTTGAAAGAGGTTGCTGATTCCATGTGTCCAGCTGAAATTTTGAAGAGTTTAAAAGCTCAGCTCTCCAAAGCACCTGTCAAGCAGTGTCCTCAAGCCCAGTTAAACACTTACCAGTGATACCTTCACACACATCCAACCCAAAGCAGCTGAGCACATGCCAGCTCAGGAGCATAGCCACACGAGCTGAACATCCTGCAGCTGTGGATGTGCCCTGCACTGGAGCACAGAGCTGCTGCTCCTGGGCTGCTGTGGGTCTCCAGTCTGAAGGAGGGAGCAACCCATGGCAAACTAGAGAGGAAAAGCATAGCAAAGCAGATTGGAGCAGGAAGGATTGCAATGAGGAGTCTGCTGAGAGTGGTACAGTGTAAGGAAAGAGATATGAATGGATGGGTTGGTTGCCTGTACTGAAAACAGTGTTGAAAAACAGAATTTTGGAGACAATTTCAGGCATCTTCGTAATGCAGTACCAGAGAGAAGTGCTGTGTCACCCAAGGGCCCCATGGCAGATGCTGAAGTGTGCTGCCACCATGGCTGTGCCCACCACAGCCAAGCTCAAGAGCCGGCCAGAAGCAAAAGCACTGCAGTGCTGGAGGGCATGGTGATCTCCCTGAGAGCTCCTGGGGCTGCTGCTCTGCTGTGGTGGGTGGGACCTCCAAGAAGGCCTGCTGTGCACCACAGCATTTGATCCAGAAAGCATATACTCCAGGTATGAAAAGCCAGGAAGGGCTGTCAAACGGATCCTGGCTTGCTCTAGAACCAGGGCAAATGAGTCAGCACTCTGCTTGGGATAATTAATCCTGATGAAATGCAGGAGATGTATTTTAATGCTTGCAGAACTTGAGCCTCTATATCTGCTTGATACTGCACCCATTCATTCATAACTTGGCTCCAGCTATGGTGCTGCATACCTCTGGTCTCTGCTAAACTGCACAGCCTCTCATTGGATTTGCTGCACACACATTGGTTTACAGACCTTCCAGCAGTGAGGAAACTCTGCCTAGGCTGTTTTGAAAGATGAGGCTGATTCTAGATGAAATTCTTAACCAGACTTGCACTGAGTGGAATTTTTTTTCCAGCTGTATTTCAGAGGTCAAGTGGGATGTTGCAATGCCTAAGCCCTCTAAAGACTGCCTAATTTCATCCTAATGAGACAAGTCATACTTCAGAATCCCATATCTTGCTTTTCAAGCTTTAGCTTAACCAGGCTGACTTTTGGGCTAAGCAGTGTATTCCTGCTTTTCCCAGTGGGAGCTTCTGGGCTTTCCGCACCCAGTTCTCTTTACTCTGCCTGTCCTCCTCCTTCTTTGTCTCTGTCCTGTACATATTGTTGACCTGTATGGAGAAGAACTTTCCCGATGAACAAGTAGCCAGAAATACTAAAGCCTATAATAAAGGCAGGCAAGGATTCCATTCATTTATTTATACATTCATTTACACATACATAGATAATAGGATCCTTTCAATCAGAAAGCCCTGTGTGGCTCTGAAGGCTTTCATCCTCATTTTATAAATAGAGAAACTGAAGCAGAGACATTAGTTTACTTGTTCAAGAGCTTAGGGAGTTGGCAGCAGTGAGAAAAAAGGCAACTTAGTTTGACTAGAATTCCCTACTTTAATTTTTAAACATTACTACTGTCCGGCAAAACAAAGTGGAAAAATAATAAGGGTTATTTACAGATGACAGAGCTGAACATTACTTTCTTTCCTTGCCATCCTTAGTGACTGGCCACCTGGGCATGGGTTTGAGTTAGGAGTAAATGGTTATTCTGAAGCTTCAAACAAATTTACTTTTTGAACCCAGGAAAATTATTTAACCTTATCCAGTACATTTTCTTCTGCTTAAAAAGGGGAATAACAATTTAAAGTAAACATCAAATATTTCCAAATCCCTCCTTTCCTTCTAATAATTTCATAACATTTCAGAAGGATGTGCCACAACGTACTTAGCATGTGACAGATGCTGAGGGAATCAGAAGATGATAAACACCTTTACCCTGCTGTCCTTGATTTGCTTCTTACACTTTCACCCCCTAAAAGCAAAAGGAGATTCACAGTTTCCTGCAGCTTCACAATGCTGCTTTCTCCTAGGTGTTGTGGTTTTGATTCATCCGACACAACTCTCATGACTGTTTGTCTCTTTTTACAGCTTCTGGCCATCCTCACTGCTTCTTCTGTCACCTAGAGCTTGGCTCTGACCGGGAAGTGCCTTCCAGTTTTGTCCGCTATGTCGATGTGGAATTTGACATGCCCACCACTTCTGCCTCCAAAGCCACTGTTCGGTCCATCTCTGTCGAGGACAAGACCGATGTGAGGAAGTGGGTCAACTATTCAGCACACTACAGTTACAAGGTAAAACAACTTGGCAATCACGGTGGTTACTTTGTGTGCTTCATTGTCTTGAAAAGTATGGGCAGACAAATAAAATGCCATGGACAAAAGAGGTGGGAATTTGGCACATGCCAGGCTGTGTGCAGTAGCTACCCATGTGCAGCTATTGATTCACAGCAAATAAGCAGTGGATTATCCCACAGCAAAGATGGAAAAAATTTGCTTGCAGTTGTCTGTGGAGCAGCGTGCACACAGATAGCTCCTGGGGATTAGCTGGTACGGTGAGAGTGTCAACAGGGAGTTTTGCTGCTCTTCATAGTGGGAGTGCTGCCGTGGGAGTCCTGCTGCAGACAAAAGGATCACATTATTTCTCTGCTTAAATATTTCTTCCTTCTGCCTGCCCTAAGGAGGGGAGCAGATGGGAAAGTACTATGTAGATGGGAAAGTACTATGTATATACCTGCCAAAATGTCTCAGTAAATTTGCATGTTAGCTGAATACTCAGCAGAGAAATTGGCATCCTACCTGCCTTCTTTAAGAGCAATGATGAGAGATTCTGAAAAGACTCTCATGGCAAATATTTTTACTGGTAATTTTAATTACATTTTTAGTAGTTTCTTGAATTCCATTAAGATGGTATTTGATCTTCCTAAGTATCCCTTTTAAGAATTAAAACACTGGATTATTCCTGACTTTTTGGAGATGTGGAAATTTAAAACCCAAACACAGATCCCCTTGGCCCTGTCCCAGTACAAATTGGTATCTGTAGGCCAAAGCACCTCTGAACCTGAGAACAGCACAGGGTGTGCTGATATTTAGGGTAGTGTTAGGCAGTGCTTCAAGGAGCAGGGAGTTGGATTTCATGATCCTTATGTGTCCCTTCAAACTCAGGATCATTTAGAAAATTAATCTCTTTGCTTTATACATCAGTCTTTGCAGAATTTCTGATTAAGGCTGGTTTTCTGCTGTCACTTAGGAAGCCACCTATCATCTGCAGATTTGGCTCTGGGTTTGTATTCAGAGTGCAACTGGGAATGGTAATTATGTGAGACCAGTTCTCTGCATGACATTATCTCTTCTGGAAATTATTTCATGACTCTGTTGAATTGTAGAACTGCTTGGATTAGACTGAAAATCCTTGTAGTAAATAAAATCCAATTTTCCCTGATCCCCAGTCTATTTTTCCTCACAACCCTCTCAGTTCAGCAAGACTTTCTTCACCTGAGCACAAGAACCACCACTGAGGAAGATTTTTGAATCTTTTGTTTTCCTTCCTTATTACAAATGTTCTCCATCTTTTTCTTCTACCAGGTCGAAATAGAGCAGAAAAAAAGCTTGAATGAAGATCTGAAGGGAGAAAGTACTGCAAATGTCAATGAATGTGCTACACAGTAAAGGAAGATCAAGCTGCAAGTCCCAAGAGGGGTGGTCAAATTAACAGGCCTGGAAGAAAGGACTTGCAGGGGTTGGATATTTTTCTTTTAAAAAATTATGGACTACTGCTTTTAAAATAATGCTCTGAAGAGGATTTTTTTTTCCTTGTGATGATCCATACTTTGAGAAGAAGCTGGTCAGTGGTTTGTTTGGAGCAAATCCATGGGCTTTTGCTGGAATAATATAAGTGCAGTTGTACAGTCAAACCTGCCTTTTCTGCCTTTTCACCATCTAGGTTCTGCACTCAACTATGCTCTGGCAACCATTACAGCTACACCAGAAAACAGCCTCTATCTCACAATCTTGCCCTCCTACATTAAGCCTTTTGTTTCAATGCCTTTGGTTTGGCATTGAGTGAATCTCTTCCTTCTAAACTGCCAAATAAAATTCAGGGAGGATCAAATGAAAAATTATATAAAATATCCTTTTTGAAATGGTCAACAGAGTGAAAACCCTGAGCATCATTCTGTAGAATCAACACACTCTGCATCTTAAACATGGAGAATGGCCTCTGTGTTTAAGCAGAGGAACTACAGACAGGACAGCTGATCACAGAGCTTTGATCCCTTCCTGTCTCATCCCCCAAATGACAGCCTGTCACTGTGCACATTTTTATGGGGTCTGCACAAGTTACAAGAAAGCCTCTGCAATTTCTTTAAAATTTTTACTTTTTAGTCTGAGCCGTTCTGGTATCTTGACTGAAGATGGTTAAGGCTGCTAGCAGTAAGGAATGTGTGTTACAATAGTGGAGATACCAGAGGGACTTTGCTAAGATTAGATCATTCCTGCCTAGAGAGATATTTAAGGGAGAAACATGGGGGTTTAGTTTTGGGTTTGGCATTTTTTTATATGTTTTCTTGGATGGGTAAAATGGGTGGTTACTGAAAATGTCAGAACACAATTACTTCAACAGACAACGTTGTTTGTTTTCCTGAAAATCCTTGGAAGTCTGTCCAGCACAATATTATTTTCATGTTCTATCTTGAATCTACAATATAAGTAGCTTGTATATTTATAATACTCCCATTAACTGGGCCCCAAAATCTCTTTCCAAAAATTAACAAGCTTCTGTCATTGAGATTTTTTATCCCCACTTAGCTGGAAGTAATAGCAAGTCTTAAAACCTCTTTCTAAATAAAAATGCAGAAGACATAAATCACTCATTTACTCATATTTTCAGAGAAAACAGTGTTTAAAGTACCCATTTTTAGTTGTTTCTATGGCTTGTGTGATATTTTGTCTCATAATGTTAAATGTAAAGTAAGTAATTTATTAAATCATTTATCTTTTGAAAGGTTACTACTGACTTTAAAATACACATTTGGAAAACTTTGGCAATGTAATTTAAAATCATAATTAAAATGAAAGCTTTTTTATAAATGTATTTCAGTTTACATTTAATATAAAAAAAATTAAACACTCTTAATTTACTACTTTCACTGTGACTCCTATAAAAATTACTACAATGTTAGAATCCCAAATAAAACATTAATTTCATTGAGTCTGAAACTGGTAGTGGTAGAATTTAAAACTATTTGTAGGGAACTTACGAATGCCTTTTTTATATGCACCTAAATTTCAAGCCTGCATGACCCTAGTGGCACATACTTACAGGTACACTGTTGTAAATATGTAAAGTCTCAGTCCTTCTAGGACTTCTTAAGCCTTTGATACTCCATTGTATCCCTTCTGGGCCCAGGATGCTCCTTGGAGCACACCAGTTGGTACTAAGCATTTGCAACATCTCTCTGTAAATGGAAGAATGCTATTAACTTTTATGAAGAATGTTGAGATCAATGGATTAAAATTACTGATATTATTAATGATAACTTGTGTAGGTTGCAAAATATCTGAGAGCATAGGGCTGAATTTGTGACTGATTCTCAGCTCTGTCACAGGCTGGCTGTGATGAGTTACATGGCAACTCCTCTACAAATTTCACTCTTCTGTTAAAAGGCAAAGAATTTCCGGGTTGTTTTCCTGCGTTTTACTGAAACTTCTAATGTAGTGTTTCTGAAATCCCACCATCAAGAAATAAAAAACCCCAAGCTTAAGCAGTGCTGAGATGTTGCTGAGGAAGTGTGAGAACGTTTTGTGAAAAGGAGATTTTCTATTCTGACCTGCAGGCTCAGTGTCTGAATTTTTGCCTGTTGCCCCTCAGCTCATGGAAACACAAATAAGTAATACAAATCAGCAAAGTAATGTTGTACACCTTAAGAGGGGAGAAAATAAAAGGAATACCATTTTCCATCTCTGTTGATTGTTAAACTATTCAGCCTCTATCATACTTGCACCACAGAATAGTCTGTGTTCCAGAAACTGAAAGAAAAATATATTGGAGGTTCCTGGATTTACTTCATTTCTTTAGCACGTCATCACTGTTTGTTTTCTCTTTTTTTAAATTCAGCATCAATGAATGAAAGAAAGAGTATGGACCTGACTCCAATCGTTCTTATGTAGTTAGTTGTACACAGAAGTATCTCTTCCAACTGTCATGAATTTAAGCAGGCAAAACTGGGAAAGTGTTCTGGTTTATATGAAAGCTATCTTAATCCATTCTGATCTCTGGAGAGTGTTTTTAGATGTACCTGCCACTGAATTATCAAGAGTTTAGGATGAATACCTCAGCCAGAGTTTCAAAAAATCCTATTTCCTATTAAAGGACTGGCATTTGTAGTTTGATTTTTCAAGAGAGTACTAACAACCAAAATCTTTAGAAAATCTGGTGTTGGTGTCACCAGGTATCACAACTGAATTGTTTTTTAGTCCAGCACCATTATGAGCATTGAGAATTTTAACACTGAGATCCTAAGTGCCCTTAATGAGGTCTCCACTGTTCTTTATTGATTAAACAGTGCCAATTTTTCAGTGTTACACACTGTCTCATATGTACTTTATGTACATATACTCTTCACCCATGTGATTGTAGTAGTCATTTGGACAGACTGTTGATTGGAGTGAAGGGAAAAGATCTGAGAGGTTTGTGAGTTTGAAAGTAGCAGAAATTATTTAGATACAAGTTATGCCTGTAGTGGGGATGATTTTTCTTTTATCATGCAGAAAAATCTCTTTAACTAGTTTCAGATTAATACTGCTTTTGAGAAAGATGCAGTCACTGTCCTTTGTAGTACTCAAACACTCCATGCAGAAAAGTGCCTTCAAGGTAAGCACACGTTTGCTCCCTGAAGCTATTCTCACTTTCAGTCCTCTTTCTATTTCTCATTATGGTTGTAATTTTTGTACTGTGGTAAGAATTGAGGTATTGTATGGAATTTTACCTAGAAAAATAACGTGTCTTTAATCACAAGGGGTAAAGATGAACAACATGTCCAGGCAGCTGAGCTTATTTTAGTTAAAGTCTCTTACATTTATTAGCTATGGACACTGCTAGAAAAGGAAAATGGGTAAACTGACTGATGTTATTTTTCTTCTTTCTGTTATTTAGACTCAAATTTAGTCATCCTATGAAGGAGTCAGATACAGCAGTATCATTAGAAATGCTGCAGAAATAATTTTCCTTTTCTGGTGGGTTGCTGGCCGACATATTTACTCAATAAGACGTCAAACACCTGTCCACATTATTTAGTAGCTGCTAAAACTCCCTCTTGAACAGTCACCTGCCAGGACAGAGGGCAGTGGCATGCAAAAGGGCATGAAAGCAAGTGGAAAAGGTGTACAAAGTTTAGCCTGGAGGTGCTCATTCTTTTGCTTGTATAAAATTCTCAGTGATATCCTTGGCCCTTCAGTGCACTAATCAAGCCCTTGATAGGTCACTTCTGTTCCAGATGGTGAAAAATTCCTTTCAGTGACTCTTAGCAGTTCATGTGCATAGCTGTATTAACCTCCAGAACAAGAATTTGCAGCACACAGAGATCACTCATGGACGAAGTACTTACCCTATTCTGCCACTGAATTTAAATCTACATGGCATGTCTAGGATACAAAATTTTGTGTGATAACATGCACAACTGTTCTAATGTTCCTGTTCTGTTCACCCAGCCAGCCAGCCACCCACTCACACATCCATCCATCCACCCATCCGTCCTAGCCTCCCTCCCTCTTTCGTACTTGCAATTCATTCTTTGCACTATTGACATTGGTTTAATTATTATTTTGTAACATGTTCCTGCCTTTTTATTTTGTAAAGTCTATACACTGGCTAACTTCGTAGAAGTGGTTTATTTTCTCTTTATCAGTTGAAATGGGATGTCATGGTTTGTTTAAACTATGTGAAAATTTAAATAAATGTTAAGATGAAACAGCATATCCACATTTTCTCTGTGAAATTGAAGTTGTATGTGCTGTGTAGTCTGATAAATCAGAGGTCTTGAATTCAGAAGAGGAAAGGGAATATTTTGAAGGGCATTAAGGACAACATAAATTAGAAATAATGGGACTACATGCAGAAAAGAGATTATTTCATTTAATCGTGCAGATTGAATGATAGACTGCAAAGGAGATGGAGCAGGCCTAGAGCTTGAGCCACATAACAGATGTTTGGAGGAGCACTGACATAATATGGAAGATGGTTCCAGCATTTGAACAAATCCATCCTGAAACAAAGTAATTGAGGATTAAGCCTCTGCTCAGTTGTCTCTTCTCTTCTTTGATCACTAAAACCAGGACTACAAGAAAGGGTCACATCTTTCTGTGATCAGAACATCTGTTTGCAAAGGAAGTATAAGGTCCAAAGTATGTAGAATCCTCTGCTGTGCTTCTCTGGTTCTTTCAAAGATCTTTCCACTTTTCTCAGAGTCACTGAGAAATGTTTTTCTCAAAATCATTCCTTGTATGAAACTGAAGTGCTGGGCGCTCTCTTGGCCACAGAAAATAAGATACCCATCATAAATGCTGTTCAGAGTATTGCTCTGAGTTCAGTACAACTGACAGGATCAACCATTTTACAGTATCAGAAAATGGAGGTACCCAGGGTACAATGCCTCATGCTCGTTATTCCAGACTAAATCAGGTCAGCCAGAAGAACCAAGGAAAGTTCAAGAAGATTCGGGGGCTGTTAGTACTGTTAGCAGTTTATTTGCTGCAATTCAGATACTCGGTGACTTTTGAAAATGAGCATACAAAACTGGGAGGATGGGATTATATTAACCCTGCTAGCTTGCTAATGCACATAATGTTTTTTTAAAAAAGACTGAGAGAAAAAAAATTATATTTTAAAACCAGGGAGCTCAAAGGTCCTTGGCAATAATGCAGCCCTAAGAGATAAGCCAAAATAACACCCTACAAGAGATGGGGAAGTTAGAGTGCCAGAGCAATGTGTACCCAAACAAAAGACATCACCAGAGTGGGATAGCACAATTTGGAGAGAAAAAACAATTTTTTTCCAGTGCTCTTAGTTGCCGTGATTGCTCTCCCTGACTAGTCCAGATACGTTGTAAATTTGTAAGACAAAAAGTGCTGAAGGTCAGCTGGGGATGAAGCAAAAGACGGAGGAGCACCCACTGTTTCAGCTTAGGTGCAAGACTGGGTCACAGCAGGTGTGTCTGAAACATGAAGTGCACCAGTCCCAGAAAAAACTCCTGTTCTTCTGGTCACAGTATCAGAAGCCTAACAGCAACTGCTGTACTGAGAGCCTCTTGTAAAGGTTTCCCTGATGCAGCACTGAAAAGGAGAGCTCAACTTCTCTGTGGAAGCAAACGAATTTTTTAGGGCATGGTCAGTTCAGCAATTGTGCTAATACAGAGAGTACACAGATTGAAAGGCAGTGGAGTGGGGAAAACTCACACACAGATGCAGGCAGAGCAGCAGAGTTCTGACTTCAGGGCAACCAAAACAAAAGCAAAATTGCAGACAATTTTCAGCTGAGATTAATAGCATTCATCCACTATGGCATTCCCTGTGCTCATCTCCATTTTATCCAAACCTTGTTTGTCACTGCAGAAGTCAGCAGGTGTGTTTGATTTTTTTTTCCCCCAAGCTCTTACAGGTGCTCTTTGCCATGGCAGTCAGGAAGTAACAGTGCAAGGGGAACACCCAGGGGAGTGCTGGTGGCAAAATGGGATATGCTGAAGTTACAATCTCAGCAGAGAAAAATGTGTGCTAATACCTCATGATGTCCTGTGACAACTCAGGAGCTACACAAAAAAAAGGGACTTGAGGAGCCCCAATCTACTGACCCTGGGAACAAAGGAACAAATAGTGTAAAAATTAATGTTTTGAAAGAATGGAAGGCTTTTGAACATATAGAATTAGATTTGAATCTGAACCACTGTCAAAATCAGCTCTCAAATTGTTCAGGGCCAGCAGACACAGCATGATGAAACTGAGTTGGCTGACATTTCTGCTTGGTAAGTTGGGGTGTGTGGTATGTGTCCTACCTGTATGTCGGAACAAGGCATTTAGCTGTGTGCTCACACTCCCTGGGTTCTCAGAAGTGAAGGGACTATTGCTCTCTAGTGGTTACTGCCAGGTTTTGTCTGTACTACTGACCTGCTGCATTAAGCAGTCTCAATGAATCACAAGTCTCACTGGGTTTCAAGGCTGTGAACCCCATGCAGAATTTGGCCTGCTGGAAACCAGATGGATCTCAAAATTTTGAGTCAACTCAAGAGTTGACTACCTCAGCTGATTCCATGTTTATCTTAGAAAAGGACAACAGACAAATTAATTTTGCAGTGGTGTTGACTAGTCTTTTCACCCAAGTAGTCCTTACCTGTCTGCACAGTCATGCACATATTCAGTTTAAATTTACATACATAAAGTACTTCAAATACCTCCAACAAAAAATGCTGTAATAGGATACAACAAAAGCATATGTGTATGTTGTATAGGCATGCAAAGACCTATACAATTATGCATTGATGGCAAGAACAATTTAACAAAAAGGTTTGACCTTTTTATTTTCTGGATACTCTTTTAAAGAGAGCCATCCCCCACCACCCCGAGGTAAGCCACTGAGGCTCAGTCCAAGTCTGGGCAGCCAAGCCCACTAATCCCATCTGGTCAAGCCCCCAGCAGATGCTGCCTTATTCTGGAAGTACTGAAATCCCAGTACTAAATTAAATTTCAGTTTAATTTATGAGAAATGTATGCAATTTCTCATAAATTTGTATGAAAGATGTCTGCGAACACCTACTGTTCCTCTGTGTGTGACCCAAACCACCACAGTTCTATACAGCCAAGTCCAGCTTGGCATTCTCCTACTCTCCCTCTCTTGAGGATTCCAACCTGCTGCTGTGCTCACAATGAGCATTGTGTACTATAAGTCTGTGCACTTGTCAGAACACTGCATTGCTGTGAAGCCAAGGACATTTGGGATATGTCCTCCTTGTTTGAGGCTACTGAGAGGGTCAATGCAGAAGTGGAGACAATTCAAGACTGAAAAGAAGGATTGAAGACTTTGAGAGTTTAGAATACTGACCAGAATACTTTCTCAGTCCTTGACTACGGTTTATGAAATTCTGTTGAGTATAGTATGGAAATAGTCCTTGGAGCAGGAATTAGACACCAGACCTACCCTCCCCCTCCATACAAATTGCTCTGTGTTTTGAGTTCACTGAACCTCGAAGGACTGTTGCCCAGTGAAAGTACTTAATAGGATAAATAATGGCACCATTTGAGGCTAGTGCCTTATCTGTTTGCTGAGGTGCTATGGGAATGGAAGTGTTTCAATACATCCTTGTGATGTATTTTCTAAGAAGCAAATTGTCCTAAAAAGTCTTCTTCCAGAAACAAAATGATCCTTCTGTATTAGAGCCTGGCAAGAATACAACTACACGCCTTTGGAGAACAGGGGCAGTTTTCCTTTTCATCTACAAAAAAAGCACATGGCAATCAGTTTCAATCTCTGCTGAAGTAGCTTCCTACCTACATTTTAAGTTCAAGAAAATGATGTATTAATTACTAAATTTCAGCTTACATTGACCATTTGGTATTTACTATGCATTGAGCCAACTTTCATAGGAGCTACAGCCAACAATCATTGCTCTCAGTGCAAGGGCTACTGGACGATTTTAGCTCGAAGTAGGAAAATTTGAAAGCGTATTTCTCTGAATCATTTTTTGCTGGGGTTACTATACTGCCATAGGAGTTCTGCTTCCCTCTTGTGGCTACATCTTTTACTTTCGACTTGTCACAGTGTAGCCATGATCAGAGTTCATGGTAGTTGCCTTCCTGATATGTCTCCTCCTTGATTTTAAAAAAATAGTCCATTATATCTGGATTCTCCCATACAAAAAAAAACCCAAACCAACAAACTGTCTATCTAAGAGAGAGATTCTTTTTCACATTCATGTGGGAACAACTGAACATTTTTTATTAAATCAGTGGTAATTCAGGCTGGTTACATTTTGTAATTGGGTCTGAATATTTGGATTCAAGTCAGCCAAACGTAGGAGCTCCACCTAGGAGATCCTAAGATAGGCTTCAGGGGACACGGTATTTTCAGGCCATGCAAAAACTCACAGCTTATACATTTAGGATATCACTTTGTTCTTTCCTATCCCCTTCCATTTAAATATTACATAGTCCTTTTCAAACATTAAGAAATGAGCTATCTGAAGAGTTAAATAAAGAATTTTGCCTCTAAGATGATAGGAAAATCAAGACAGCATTAAATGGCTGCCTTGAAATGACAGAGCCCCAGCTGAATGCAGATCTAATTGCTTCCCCAATTGCTTCCTCCATTGCTTCCCCAACCCAGAAGAACATCTCCCTTCTAAGTCTTCTTCTAAGCATTTGCAGGGTGACTTACCTTGAGTGTGCCTGCTCTGTGCCCTTCTTCATTCCTTTGCAATTTACACTGATGTCAATATAGCACATTATAGCCTGACACACCATTCAGAAAGAGATGCGAATTTTATCTTGAAAGCCACAGCTAGAAAGTGGGCAGGAGGGACATGAACATTTGCAGTACAAGTCTACAGTAATGGAAAGAGAATAAGCTGCATATTTCAAACAGTACCTGCTGGTCACCAGGCTTTGTCAAGTGGCTTTCCAATTCTGCACCACTTGGTTGTATCCTCCAGCCTCATCTCCAATTTTATCTGGCTTTAGCAGCAGGGCATAGGACTTGCTTTGACCACTCGTATTTATGTAACTGTTTGGATGATGTGGAGAGAGACCTTATCACTTTGGCTTTGATGGTACTCTCATTTGCTTCACATGAGACCCATCAGCACCTCCTTGACAGCTGGTCGGTGGAAACATTCATGGGAGCTGAGCCCAGCTGAGCTCACAGCACAAACTACCAGGGGCTGGCTGCAGTGACAGGTAGAAAAACTTGGGAAAAATCATAATTTTCTTTCAACAGAGAGACAGCCATGCTGACTACTATTCTGTCCAAAGTCTCTCTGGGAGAAATGAGATGGCTGACGTCAGTGGGCCATATTGCAAATCTAGGAAGATCTGCAGTGGAAGATGATGCTTAAGATGGAAAAACTCCCTTTCATCCAAAGCAGCAAGACAGGGAGTAGGAAGCAGCTGGGGGAAAATATGAGCTCCAGCCCGTAAGCACAGCTTCCCATTTTTTGTACATGTTTGCAGCTGTCAAAATCTCGATATGCCAGACTCCCCGGTTAAACATCAGTTACCATGAAGACTGGAGCAGAGAGGAGCTCTGGAAATGGGTCACAGGTTAAGAATGGCAATAAATGCCATGGGTCCTATAGCTCCATACAGGATGAACTGGGCTGGCTCATTCCTGCTGTTTTCCTTTCTCTGAAAGCCAGGGACTCCAGCTGCCCTGCAGTTCTCTCACTAGTGCAGCTTTGCAATTAGATAATTAGCCTCAGAATGTGAACTCCACATTAACTGAGTTAATTCCAGCTGAGTTTATGTTCACTGGTCCTCATTGGCAAGAGTAAACTCAGCCAAAACTGAACTGGAGTGGTTTTCTGCATATTCCATCCAGTCGTGTGAAAAACGACCCTGGGACTCATCAAGGGAATAAAAAAAAAGATTCGGCTTGTCTGTCGATGCCTCTCATGCTGGGTCCCAGAGGGAATATACGATCACCTCTGAACAGGCTGCAAAGTGTAGGACACACCCATAGTTTTTCCATGAAAGCTGTACACTCCTTGCCCTTAAATTAGCTGTACGAAATTCACAGCAACCCAGAAGCTGGTGTGGATTGCAAGGCCACTCACTTGGGCACAAAGGAACAGACGTATTAAGTGAGAGGCAGTAAGCATCAGAAGCGGAGCAAACCTGCCTTGCACAAAAGCATTTTTATCAGCCACGTGTTCACCGACAAAACACCGAGTAAAATACACCACAGCATATCTCTGCTTGGTGGCAGCAGCCTGTGTGCTCTCCCACTCGGCCAGCTGTGCCAGGAAAGCTGAGGCTACACAAACACACACCCCCCCGAAGGAATCTCAGGGTTATCACTCACACAGACCAGCATCATGCCACACTTATACACTGTATATTTGTATTCTGGCATACCTCAGGTGAATTACTCTATCTTAGGTCACCACACGGAGCCTGAGGTATAAAAGGCTTCCAACGGCACACTATATAGGTCACTCTGCAAATTTTTCTCCATGGGTATTTCACCCTCTTATGCTTGTATATATCAGGAATAACTTTGCTAAAGTTAATTCAGTTCTGCTGTGGACCTTTGCACATCATAGCTGCTGGCTGGAATACATGGCAGTAAACAGTGAAAACATTTATCAGCATACTAGGTACAGCTCTGCTTCGGATCGGTAAAGTAGGACATTGCCTGTAAGGAGACTAACTGGTATTTTAAGCCTGGGAATTTTTATCTGACTTCTTTGTTGTTTGGTTTAATGGATCGGAGACAGCAATATTTTGGCTGTTGCTAGAGCATTATCACAGCCGAACAGCTGTGATTCATAACAGTTGCAGTCTGAGTGAATAATGTTACCACTTAAAAAGCACTTCAGCAAGGTACTAATGCCGAATGTGTAACTCAGAGGCAATCTTTTACCTCACACCCTTTCAGAGAAGCTCTAACCTTCAGAATTTTAGGGACTTTTTTTAGCTGTTTAAGAATCAGTACTCTATATTCAAATTATGAATAATTCAGTTTGTGGAGACTTCAGCATTATGTCAAACATGCACACGTGAAAAATGAAGGGTTGCTCTATGCTCTAAGACCAGTAATCTTCCTGCTACAAGCATTAGAGCTTGATTACAGCAAACGGGGTGTGCATTTTAGTAATGGCCAATTCTTCGTCAATAAAAGGAAGCCTGGAGACTTTTCTACATGACAAAGCATTTGGTAACAATGTCGTTTTGAAGCATTTCCTCCTCTGGTCACTTATTTCTACTCCTGTCAGCTCTTTCAGTCGCATTTACACGTCTTTTGTAGGGCTGCCCTATGAACCAGATCAGGAAACTGATCCAGGTTAAAAATTAGCCAGCATAGGAGGGGAAAAAAAAAAAAAAAAGGCACAGCAAGGAACTGGCACAACGGCAAAAGCAGAGCGTAGTGGCACAGAGACAGAACGAGCACACAGTGGTATGGGAAGGAAGTACGAATGCCTGAAATCCTCATTATCACTGAATACTTGGGGGTCGTGGGAAAAACGGAGTCAGTGTCTCAATTAAGTTTTGCCTTTGCAAATTAAGTGTAGTTTTGTCAACCAGAAACATAAAAAAACCCCACAATCTCTGGTCCACAAAATCCACCATGGCAAAAACCTCTGCTAGGGTGTAAAATAAATGCAGCACATGGCAAGAGCCTAGAAAATACCTACTTGTCTCCTCCAGCTGTAGCTGATAATTTACTGGAAACAGCTGATATAAAAACCATGACATAAAACATATAAAAACAGCTGACATAAAACGGTGCACACATGTGAAATGGTTCCTTAAGGGAGGCTAAGGAAAGTCAGTTCCCTAAGGAGAGGAGGTGCAAGTGGTCCTAAAAAAGGAACAGTTTTGCAAAATCTGACATGAAGTTTGCATCAGATAGGGAACTATGACTCTGCTAGACAAGAAATCCTAGCCTTTACAGGAGAGGATCGAGCAGTTGTTAGTGGCCGCTTTAGAAGGTCTCTGATCCCTTGGCTTTTGTGGTCCTGTTCTTCAGTTTTTGAGCGGGTGAGAGATCTGTTGGAAACAGCTGGGGACAGAAGGAGCTACAGTAATGAACACTAGCCAGTCACCTGCTTATGTAGGCTTCTGTGAAGTTGCAATTTGGGTATTTTGTTTGGGGGAGGGAAGAGGGCTTTCTAACGTTGGTAGCTATGTGGCTCTGACTGGATAACTAGGTGCATAGTTTTACTGTCCAGTTTACACATGCCCCAATAAGAAGGGTGCATATAGAAGTTGTTTTCAAAAACCTATAGGTATTCTGTCTGTAAATAGTCTAGATAAAAGAAAAATTATTTGTATTTCCCACTTTGCTTCAGTAAGTACTTGCTAAAAGCAGAGCAGGCCTGAGACTGTACAAATCTAATAATGAAATAAAAGCTTAATGTGTAGCAAGACTTTCTTGAAGGCCTTGCCTGCTCTAGCACTTCAAAGATGAGACTTCAGTGAAACATTGTCTGCCCCCTGTGCTGTAGGATGCCAATGTTTAGCTCTCTGGGGGCTGTGAGGAAAGCTGTTGAACTGTATATATTCTAGACCCTTAAACTTGTGTCAATGTGCTTCGGTAAAGCATATTGCTGTGCTTCAAATTCTAGAAAAGAGAGTAAATCCAGCTAGAAGAATAGAGATGCCTTGCAGTAGGGGTGGTGTGAGCTATTTCATTCCATTTCTGCCTTGCTAAAAAAACTTTTTTGGAAAACCTATTGCTGAAGGCAAGAGGGACATGTTTACTGGTTTTGATTTCCAGCTACTAGATCATGGTGAGCTGGCTGTTAGAAGAATGTCAATTAATACATATATTTTTAAACCATTTAATTAGGGAATTTTTTTTCAATACCTGAACACTGTCTGAAAGTCATATCACATAAGTTTTGTTATGTGTCAGCATTCCTTCTGACTCTGGAGGGTTTATTGCATGCAGAAAAGCTTCAGGATGATGTGTCTGCTGTTAATTTCTGCCTGTGCCCAACATTTTGGATTGTGGGTTGGACCACTTATTTTTGTTTTTAGCTCTGTACAGACACTTAAAAACCCCAAACAAGCAAAATGAACAAAAAAATCCACCCCTCACAAACAAATATTCTCTTTTTTTTTTGAGGTTATATTCTCTCTTTGGTACAGTGAATGGAAGCAGTGAGAGAGAGAGACTTAGAGGAAAAAATAATGTCTAATCTCGCAATGTGTGCACATAACTTCAGGACCCATTTTCCCATATGAACATTTTTTAGACTGCCTTAGTTCTGCGTATGTTCCTGTTTTATGCTTTAACACATGCTATTGCAATTTAAAGTTGAAATGTGGATCTCATTCTTCTGGAAACATGCCATTTCAGAGACTGGCTGAGAAGGTTTACTTCCTTGACTAATAATATTACTGTTGCCAAAGCCTTCTGAACAGTGTTCAATTGCTTAGCTTGTTTTTAAGGTAAGACTGGGTGAAAATTGTATGTTGCCTTCAGGTCTGAAGTGGGAGACTACCAGTACAAGAGCAGATTGGTAATATGGACAAGACAATGATGACAAATCTGGAAGGCATGCTGAAGGTGAGCCTCATTCTGTCATCCTGTAATATAGTTAAGACCAATTTTTGTTTTCCTTGCTCAGTCACCCCCATCAGGGGGAAGTGGAACCAGTAGACATAATCAGAAGTCACACTTAAGTGTCATCAACAGAACAAGTTTTTTGTTGTTTCAAGAACTAAGAAATTAAAAACCATTGTTGTCAGCAACACCTCATACTAGGTACTCTATTCTTCACTGAATGATCAAAAATTATTTTAAAGAACAATGAGTGCTTGCTGATACTGATCTGGTAGTGATTTCTCCAGGTGGAGGAGATCAGGCATACTCATGGTCTGCTCTTGGGAGGCAGAAGAGTAGTTTCAGATTTTTTTTTTTTTTTTACAATTTTCAGATGAATTAAAAAAAACCTCAAACCCAACTAAACAACACAGAGAAATAGAAATTAATACTGCAACTTAACACTGAGTGTGTTTCAATTTAGCATCAAGATTTTGTGGTTCTTTCTTCCAGTTCAGTTGCTAGCGGGCGGCTTTCTGTGGCAGTCATGGACACTTTGTATCTTTGACTTTCTAGATTCAAGTGTGTCCCATCCCTCCCCCATTAGCAAATACTTGTATATTGGTTATCCCTCTGCAAATGTCTTCTTGAAAGATACGCTGTGTAGAACAACCCATTAGTTCTTGCCAAGAACTTTAAAATGGAAGGGTAATGAACCCAAAAATCATATTGAAGAGTGTTTATTTCTCCCTCCCCCTCTCCCGCACCTTCCTACTCACAGGTTCAAAAATCTCTCTTCTAAAAGTAGTTCCATGGCAGACTACAAAGCTGAACTACCAATAACCCCATATCCCAGACCCTTTGTATTAATTTAGCTACTGTTGCAGTGGTAAGTAATTTGCTCTGCTGAGGAGAAGCAAGGGATGGTTCTGAACAGAACAGGAATCATTCAGGGCACTCAATGTAGACTGCGTCACCGAGTGCAAAATGTTGGCTGTAAAAGATGGTTTGTCTCTGTCTCAAATATTTGGTAGAGAAAGAAATATGATTGTGTATAGGACTGAGTGGGAACTTTTCTATTTCATTTCCTTCTCTAACATGCCAAGGATCACCTTTTGATCTTGGACACAAATGGACTTTTTCCTACACTATCACATATTTGGCACAATTATTGCATTGAATGAAAAAGCTTATCCAAATGTCATCATCTTTGCTCTCAATGCAATGTCCATCTTCACTATGGAGTTCAGGTCTAGACAGCAAAATAGCTAAAACAGAAGTGCCCACCCAACAGTACGCCTGACATTATTGCTAAACCTTGTGAAACCACCCTGAGTTGTCAGTGGTGGAAACTTCAGGGAGAAAGATGACAGACAGGGTAAGACAATAAGATTCATGCTTGCCCAGCAAACAAAGGAGAATGCTGGCAGACAAATACGGATAACTATAAAAGTTATGCTGTTAGGTAGCTTATGCCTTCTGATGCTCCCCAGACTATCAGTGTTACTCCTGCACTATACATAAGCATAGTAGGTTATTCCAGTCTTACAAAATGCTAAATGAAGCAGAATCCCATAACATCCATACAGCAGGCAGCCAAGGTGAACAGGCTTCAGGAAGTGGCCAACTCACTTGATTCCCCATGCAGCCACTGAATTGACATGAATTAGATGGACCATTAGTCTGATTTAATGGGGAATTTCTCATGAGGGCTTGATTTTGTTCACAACAATATTCTTCAGAGGCACTCAGGGGTTTGCAGTGCTGTGCCACAACTGGATATCAGTGCCTGAGAAACTGTGAGAGGGCTGTGCACGTGGGTCTTGCCTTCTGGGAAGGCAGTCTGATGAAATATGAAAGGAGCACGATACCAGACTGAGGCAGTACTGCTAACATGCCCACATGTTAAATTTTTTAACTATTTAGTAAGCCACTGAAAAACTAGGAGGGGGTTCCATGGTAGGAAACTATAGCCATGCAATGCCTTGTTTTGAAAAGAAAAGGAGTATGAATGGCAACCTGATTCCTCCCCGGTAACATGCTAGTCATTCCAGCAGTTTTGTTTCACAGTGAAGTACAAACTCTTTGCAAGAGACTACTACCTTCCTATCAGAGGCATCAGAAGTCAAGTAAACACCAGCATCTCAATCATCCTGTAATTCATTCATCAGACCATAAATTAGGACTTCTGAGTGCGCAGATCCTCTTCAGTCCTGTTGGCTGTGCTATGCAGGTGAAAAACTCCAGCAAAAAGGTGAAGTCGGACAGGTGAGAATGGGAGAACTTTGTAAACGATGCCATCTTTTTGCCCAGCACTCCAGCAATGTGCACAGTGAAAAGTGTCTTAATCAGCTGACCCTCTCTAAAACAGTCATGAACCTGTACAAAGTCTGTGCTCCAGCAGGGAAGGTGGTGTTTGTTACTGTAGAAATGAAAGGCTTTGAGGAATCAAGGGGAAGGCCTCCTGTACCCACTATACCCACTAACAAACTCCTCCCCATCAAAACATACCAGACAGGAGTTCCTGAACTTGTTACTTGGGCTAGGTAATACAGAGGACTTCAGGCTGAAGGTTACATAACAAATGTAGTTTACACCATCATAATTGCTGAAGAGATGTAACCTACTGTGCCTTGTGTATGCCAAGTCAGAATTCAATGTTATTTTTCATTTATGCTTGAAAGGACCTTACGCAGGTGAGTTATCGGTGGAGATCTAAGGGATGAATGGAGTTCAGAAGTTGTGTTAAGCACTGGGCGAAGGTGGGATTGGTTAACACTGATGGAACAATACTCAGAGTTGAGAAGATTTTCCAACATTACATGCCACTCATAGCTTATATAAAGAGGATAAAAAGCAAATGGTAAAAATGACAATAAAGAGGGAAATTGGAAGTTAAACCAGCTGGCAGAGCTCTGACAATCATTTGCAGAGCTGGGTGATCCTATTGCCACCAATTCTGTGAAGAACGGTTAAAAGCAGCAATGTTGCAGATCAATGAGCACTTTTGGGCCTTGACGAGACCCTGAGGAAGGATATCTGTAAATTCTTAAGTTTGTGGTGCCTCCCTCTTCCCGGGCAGCTCCAGCCTCAGTAACCAGCCCACATGGTGGCACACAGCCTGCGAGAGCAGCATCTCGGCCCAGGCAGCCTTTTCTCAGCTGCTTGGGACGGAAGGCACCAGCGCTCACAATGCCAAGAAGAGCTCAGGACCCCTTTTTATGGGTCAGAAAGAGCCATTTCTGCCTTGTAGTGGTTACCTGCAGTTTTAAATTGCCTTGGAGCAAGCTCCTGGGGACTGAGGTGAGGTGTGTGGATTTCTGCAGAGCCTGGCTGTGACCAGCTGTGACCAGCAGCATGGACAGCAGGGCCTGAGCCACCTCCTTTGCGAGGGCTGCCAGCCCTGTTCCCGGTGCTCTGCCCTGGTGTGGCCACCACAGCCCAGCCCTGGTCAACAGCAGCTGAACATGAGTCAGAGTGTGTGCCCAGGTGTATCGGCAACAGTGTGGCCAGCAGAACTAGGGCAGTGATCGTCTCCCTGCACTTGACACTGGTGAGGCTGCACCTCAAATCCTGCGTCCAGTTCTGGGTGCTTCAGTTCAGGGAGGACACTGATGTGCTGGAGTGTGCCCACAGCACGGGAACGAAGCTGGTGAAGGGCCTGGAGCACAAGTCTGATGAGGAGCAGCTGAGGGAGCTGGGATTGTTTAGCTTGGAAGAGGCTCATGGGGGCCTTTTTGCTCTCTACAACTACCTGAAAGGAGGTTGTAGCTAGGTAGGGATCGGCCCCTTCTGCCAGGCAACCAGTGGCAGCACAGGAGGACCAGGGGAGGTTTAGGTTGCACATGAGGAGGAATTTCTCCACATAAAGGGTGATTAGACATTGGAGTGGGCTGCCCAGGGAGCTGGCGGAGTCAACATCTGTGGAAGTGCTCAAGGAAAAACTGGACGTGACGCTTAGTGCTCCGGCCTAGCTGGCAGGGTGATGTTTGGTCACCGGTTAGACCCCAAAGCCTCACAGGTCCTTTCCGAACCAAACGGCTCCGTGTCGCTGTCCCGCGCGAGACCAGGCATCGCCCAGCGCCGTCAGCCGCGCGCGCCTCGTGACGTCTCGCGCCGGGCAGGGACGACACTCCGGCGAGTTGCGGAGACGCTTCCGCCTCGGTAGGGCCCGGCCGGGCCGCCTCGCGCAGCCACTTCCGCCTCGGTAGGTGTCATGGCGGCGAGGGCGGAGCGCCCCACGTGACGCTTCCGGGCCAGGCGCGGTCTCGCGGCAGCTCTCGNCGTGACGCTTCCGGGCCGGGCGCGGTCTCGCGGCAGCTCTCGCGGTGCCTCGCGCCCCCCCGCCCGCGTCCCCCGCTCGCCGGCCGCTCGCGCAGCGCTCGGCTCGCGCTATATAAAGGGGCGAGGCGGCAGCGCGGCGGCTGCAGCCTCGGGGCCGCGAGCGAGCCCGGCACAGGCCGCGGGGCCGCCCG